>JAQYXR010000784.1:0-56877 GCA_030545055.2 Neoaliturus tenellus
CACCCGAGGCACGATGACCTCACCTCCCTCAAAGAAAAAGGGGATGTCATCTGGGAGCTCTGAGGCAGAAGTTGAGATGACATCTCCTCCCTCAAAGAAGAAGAAAGGAAAAGGGGAAAGGGGACACCGAAAGAGCCAGCGAAAGCGGATGGGTGTCCTCCCACTCAACAGACCCTGGTTCCCCCCAAAGGGATGGATGAGGATGGCTTCACGCAAGTGAAATCGAAGTCCGCCTTGAGGAGGGAAAAAAAGAAGCTGAAGGCCGCAACAAAAAAATCTGCGGCCATGCCTCAACGTGGCGCCCCCGCTGGAAAGGGGGGGACACAAGAAAAAAAAACAGCTGCGGATAGGCCTAAAAGGACTGGTGCTGGTGCGAGAATGAGGAACGTCCTTATCATCAAACCGGCACCAGGAAAGTCCTACGCCGACATTGTTGGCAAACTGCGGAGGGACGTCCACCCTGAGGACTCGGGTGTGGAGGTCCGGCGTCTCCGCAGAACCAACGATGGTGGTGTGCTCATTGAGCTGGGCTCCGCTGGCGGCCAACAAGAATTTGCTCAGGTGGTGAAAACTGCACTGGGTGAAGGCGGGAAGCTGCGGAGCGTTACTCCCCGAGTCCGGGTGGAGATCATGGATCTCGATTCTTGTACCACCCAAGACGAGGTGAGAGACGCTCTAAAGCGAGAGTTCGGGGATGGTTTGGGAGATTGCAGAGTCTTCCTAACCAGACCAAACGCCCGTGAGCAGCGGTTGGCAGTGGCTGACCTAGATGCTGCAACTGGCCAAAAGCTTTTGCAGAAGGCCAGGATCAAGGTCGGCTGGGTGATCTGCCGGGTGAGAACTCGGGTGGAGATCCCACGCTGCTACCGCTGCTTGGAGTACGGCCACACCCGGGGAGGGTGCAAAGGGCCCGACCAGAGCGCGGCGTGCTGGAGGTGCGGAGGCGTTGGTCACAAGTCCTCCTCTTGTGACAAGACGCCCTCTTGCGCATCTTGCAAAAAAGCAACCGACGGGAGACCGTCTGACCATGTTCAGGGCTCTGGCGCTTGCCAAACTTTTAGAGACCTCCTGGTCTCGAAGAAGAACGACAGGCGCCGGAACTGAAGGTCATTCAGGGAAACCTAAATGGGAGTGTCGCGGCAGACTCCCTGGTGGACCAAATCGTACGCGAGACGGGAACATCCCTCGTCTTCGTGAGCGAGCCTTACAGGGCTAAAAGTCCATTATGGTTCCCTGACCGCACAGGATGGGCCGCTTTGTCGGACCAGACCCGCGAGTGGTTCCCATCGAGGCTAGTGGGAATGGCGAAAATTTTGCCTGGATCACTAGCAAAGGGATCACTTTCGTGAGCTGTTATTTTTCTCCAAATGACAGGATTCCACGATTTCGCGAGAAGTTGGATGCCATGGAGGATGCGATTCGGGAAATCCCCGGTCCATGCCTCCTTGCTGGAGACTTCAATGCCAGAGCGAGAGAGTGGGGAATGCCTCACACAGACACAAGCGGAAGGTGTTTGTTGGAGATGGCATCCAGACTAGGGTTGCTGACAATGAACGAAGGGAATACGCCTACTTACCGTAGGCCTGGGTTTGGGGAGTCAATTCCCGACATAACCCTTGCCTCGGAAGGTTTGGCGTCCCGTGTTGTCGGCTGGAGGGTGATGGGCGATTACTCAGGTAGTGATCACGAATACATCACTTTCGAGCTGGCTGAAAGGAGGCAAGTGCCACTCAGCAACAGCCTGCGCCCACTCGGATGGAACCGCTCTAGGCTCGACGAAGAGAGACTGATACGGTTCCTGCAAAACGGGGTGGGAAACGTCCCCCTGATGCCTGCCGATCAGCCAAGCAGGGCAGACGCAGAGGCAGTCGTGGAACACACGTCTCACCTCATACACCATGCGTGTGACGCGTCGATGCCCCGCAAGAAAGCACGTACAGGGAAGCGCCCAGTGTATTGGTGGACAGAAGAGATCGCCGCACTGAGGCGGTCCTGCCTGAGACTCAGGCGGCGGGCCCAGCGAGCTCGGTGCAGACCCGAGGCAGCATTGAGATCAGAAGAGTACAAAGCGGCCAAAAGAGCTCTGGTCAAAGAGATCAGACAAAGCAAGGCGCGCTGCTGGAGCGTACTGTGTGAGGACGTTAACCGGGACCCCTGGGGACAGGGGTACAAACTGGTCACGAGAAAACTCGCACAGGGACCCGGGTACGTGCCGATCGAGGCCGAAAAGATGCGGAACATCGTGGATGGACTCTTTCCTGATCACCCGGTCAGAGCCGATGCACCCTTGCCGGTTGACGTTGATGAAGTCCCGTTGTTCACGCTGCAGGAACTGCAGAGAGCCGTCAGCTCCTTGAAAAACAACAAGGCCCCTGGCCCGGACGGAGTACCTTCAGAGGTGTTGAAGCTGGTGGTGAAAAACTGCCCTCAACTCTTCTTGAACATGTACAATGTCTGCTTGAAAGCGGGGGTGTTCGCATCCCGCTGGAAACAGGCCAAGCTCGTTCTCCTGAGCAAAAAACGGGGTCCGCCGGATGCTCCATCATCGTATCGCCCTCTGTGCATGCTGGACACGGCAGGAAAACTGATGGAGAAACTGTTGAAACCGAGAATTGGAGAAGCTGTTCGAGCGGCAGGGGACCTCTCAGTCCGGCAACACGGATTCCGAGAGGGCCACTCTACAATCAGCGCCATTTCTGAGGTGGTTGATTCAGTGAAACGTGCGAATCAGGCGTGCCACGCGGCTCGACCCATCGTGCTGCTCGTCACGCTTGACGTGAAAAACGCCTTCAACTCAGCACGGTGGTGCGACATTCTGTTTGCACTTGAGCAGAAGTTCAGGTTACCTGGGTACCTCCTCGCCATGGTGAGGGACTACCTAAGGGACCGGCGCCTGTTGTATGAGACAGACCGGGGAGTCGTGATCAAAACTGTAACTTCTGGGGCAGCTCAGGGTTCGGTGCTGGGACCGGATCTCTGGAATGTTTCGTACGACAGCCTGCTCCGCACGGAGATGCCACACGGAACGTACCTCGTGGGATATGCCGACGACGTGGCGGCAGTCATCACCGAACGGGACATCCAACTGGCTCAGCTCAGACTGAACCAAGTCATGCGCCTGGTGGAGAGCTGGATGCGTGATCATGGCCTGCAGCTGGCGGTCTCCAAAACGGAGATCGTAATGCTGACTAGGAGGCGGATACCCACGATCATCCCGATGCGGGTGGGTACCGAGGTGATTGAAACGCAGAGAACGGCTAAGTATCTGGGGGTGGTGCTGGACAACAAGCTCACCTACTGGGACCACATCAGGATTGCATGTGACAGGGCAGCTGAAGTGACCTCTAGACTCGGAAGACTGATGGCAAACGTTGGTGGTCCGAGACAGGAGAAACGGAAGCTGCTGCTGTCAACAGCACAGGCGATCATGCTCTACGGGGCGGAGATCTGGGCAGATGCGACGAAGGTAAAGAAATACCAGACTCGCATGCTCGCGGTGCAGCGGCGTGGTGCTCTGAGGGTTACGTCCGCGTACCGAACGGTCTCAGAAGCGGCCGTACTAGTCGTAGCAGGGGTTATCCCTATCGACCTGCTCGCCCAAGAAAGGAAGTTCATCTCGGCACAAGTGCCGGAGATGGAAAGGGCGGAGGCCGCTGAGCTGGCCCGCGGCCGTACAATGGCCACTTGGCAGCGACGATGGGACGAAGGGACAACCGGTAGGTGGTCATGGCGTCTCATAAGGAATCTGGAATCGTGGGTCTGCCGCGACCACGGAGAGGTGAACTTTTACCTCACCCAGTTCCTGACAGGTCATGGATACTTCCGTCTGTACCTCCACCGAATGGGTAAGGTCGACTCGCCCAGGTGCAAGTACTGTGGACACAATGAAGACGACGTGCATCACACATTCTTCGTGTGCCGTCATTTCGAAGAAGAACGGTTCGCCCTTGCGGAAACCCTTGGTGGTGACTTGTCCCCGGACAACATCATAGGGTGGATGCTGCAGAGCGACGACAGCTGGAGAGCAGTGGCTGACTTCGTGCTGTCTGTACTGCGCCAGAAGCGGAGGGACGGATGTTTGGAGTGACCCACCAGAGGAGTGACAGCAAGATCTTTGCTGGAAAGTAGCTGAGTCATCCCAAAAAAGGGACAGAGGCCACCATTGTGATGTTGCAATGAGCAGACAGCTCGGGTCTATTGCAGTGGTGGTGAGAGAGGGGGTTTAGTGGGTATTCCCTGTCTTGGCAGGGTGAGTCCCACACTGTTCCAGTTGGTGGTTGGCCAACTTGGTTCGTGCGTAAAAGCATTCCCCCTCTATAAAAAAAAATGTCGGGTGTCATTCAAGTCAGTTTATTGAGTACCATAAGTGAAATGCATTCGTTAAACAACCTTTTGATAAGTATGGTATCTTATCAGCCGACAAATAAAATATAGAAAATTTCGTTACTTTTCAGGCTGATCGATTTCAGGGAATAAAGTCTGATTTATGAGGTGGTTATTTTAGAAGCATCAAGTATGTTCGATCTTCAAAATATCGCATTCGTAATATCGGTTATAACTGAGTTTTCCGTTGAAACATCTTCTAACATCCTTGTTCCAATGGGAGAATTCCCATCCTGTTATATATGTTAAAACTGACTATACAATCAAACGAAACTGGGGCATTAGAGCACCCCTTCTGACGTGTCTTGGAACTCAAGCGAAGTGTGTTCATAACAAGAATTGGTCTTATTTAAAAACCCAAAATATTTTAATTTTAACTTTTTTATCCACGACTGTTTCATAAACACCAATAATGATATTTCAAGCAACATTGAAAAAATGCATTATTAAACCAAAGCCAAACCAGTAGCATAATGAGGTCTTAAATGTACAGGTTTCAAATTAAAATACAAGTTATGGAGAAATGAGGGCTTGTAATTTTACGAAAGTAGTGTTTCAATAGAAAGTATACATATCGCTTTTGTGCTGATTGTTCTATAACGACTCATGTTTTATTTTCTTTATGTACCTAACCTAAAAGAGTTTGATAATTTGTGAATGAGAACGAGGGTTAGGTCAAGTGACCTCGATGTGCTACGTTTTTGATGGGTAATCGACTATAACATTTAAATGTTGGACACGTTGGTAAATAACAACAATTTACCAAATTTAATTTGGTCGTAGATAAAGTAATGTATGCAACGAATGTATTTATCGTTTAAGCCACTCGTGGGGTATTTGAAACAATCGCTTCGCCGGTGTACCAACTTACATCTCTCTCGTGGTTTATAGGTCTCCATAATACTATTATCGTTATAATACTATTATATCGATGAATAAAATACTATTAAAGAGCCAATTCAACATATGAGATTACAAAAGAAGCAGTATTGAACAAACTTGTATCTTTTTAAACTATTGCCTTCAACTATTAACTTAGAATTATACTCTTTAGCCTTATGTTTTCTTCAATGGTATAGAATGAAAAACTGAAACATTTGTAATTTTAATATGATGCACCATTTGTATGAACCGGCATTTCAATATTACCTATAGTTAATATTTACTAGTTTATATTTTATAGTTAATATTTAATATGGTTTAATTCCTTAAATACTATTTTCATTATTTAAACCAATTCGCAATGAAGAAATCCTTCGAACTTTTCTGAGCAGGTTAGACAATGAAATAGAACACATATGAAGTTTGTCGCTTTTTTTGTTTATTTTTTAAATGATGTTCATCCCTGATATACAGGGTGTTTCAGAACTCCCTACCAATATTTTAGGGCATTGTTCCTGGGTTAAAAACATATCTAAATATCATATTTAAATTGTCCGGGAGTCTTTAGTTACTCACACAGCCGCCATTTTGTTTTTTACACATAATAATTTATATTTCCGTAACGGATGGTTGTGTTCAGATCATATTTGGTATAAATCTTTATCATACCAATGTACATTTCCAAGAAAAAAATTAATTTTTTCCATTGTATATTTTCAAAATGGCGGCCATTTTAAATTTTAAAACTCAAATATCTCAAAATCGGTAAATTTTATAAAAATTTTACAAGACACAAACAAGTTGCCAAATTAAATTACCTAAACATTGGTACCAAGTTTGTAAGGATTTGATAACAAATAACGGAGTTATTGGGATTTTTCTTCATAAAAACATTGATTTTGCATTGAATTTAATGCAAAATAGGCCATTTTAACAGCAAAATCAATGTTTTTATAGAGAAAAATCGCAATAACTCCGTTGTTTGTTGTCAGATCCTTACAAGCTTGGTACCATTGTTTAGGTAATTTAATTTGGCAACTCTTTTGTATTTTGTAAAATTTTTATAAAATTTACCGATTTTGAGATATTCGAGTTTGAAAATTTAAAATGGCCGCCATTTCGAAAATATACAATGGAAAAAATTAATTTTTTTCTTGGAAATGTACATTGGTATGATAAAGATTTACACCAAATATGACCTGAATACAACCATCCGTTACGGAAATATAAATTATTATGTGTAAAAAACAAAATGGCGGCTGTGTGAGTAACTAAAGACTTCCGGACAATTTAATTATGATATTTAGATATGTTTTTAACCCAGTAACAATGCCCTAAAATATTGGTAGGGAGTTCTGAAACACCCTGTATGTTCATTTTTATAGATCATTTGTTAATTTATTTATTTCATTACACAAATAGTTACTGTAAAATAGGACACAAAAAGCTTGAAATAAAAGCTTAAGGGACTAAACTTTATTCACCCTCCCAAAAGCCTTTGAGTTTCAAATGTATATTTCCAGCGGACAGTTTTTATTACAAACTAAAAATTAACATTTTAAGAACGCATGTTTGGTAGAATCAATATAATAATACAGGATCAAATTCAATACATTTATATAATAATACGCTATTAAATATAATACATTTATAAAATAATACAGTATTAAATACACTACTATTAAAAACACTATAGTTTAAAGGTTAAAGGTATAGTTTAAGGTTAAACTATAGTTTAACCTTAAAGTTACGTAAAAAATTAACTTGTTTATTTATCTATTGAAAAATAATATTATACAAAAAATATGAATATTGACGGTCAATTTTAATATAAAATTATATAGGGTACATATATAATTCTAATATGAGTAAATTCTTTATTGACTCTATTGATTTAATTTATTGTTCTAAAATTTGCAAGAACACATTTTAATACAAAAAACTTACTTATCAGTTACTTTTGAAATTATTTCACTTTGAGATGTGATCAATATCAATTATTATAAAACATACGGTTCCTCTATGGAGACTTTGCATGCAAAAAACATTTAACAAATGTTTAAAATTGTTTTCTACCTTATTGATCTATGTATTGTAATGCAATGTGTAACGTATGGGGTGTAGCCTAGTCGGTACAAAGTGTTCTCATCGCATCTCAGTGAGGCAGCAACACGAGTGGCGGGGAATCTCTCGGGGAATCAACTTTATACCCTATACTGTAAATTACACATGAGATTTAATACTTAATTACACATTAAATATTCAACATTTACCATCAAAATATATATGCTATTTATGATTAGGCTATTATTCTAATAATTTGTATGAACTGATCATTATTCTTTTAAGTCACAAAATAGAAAAAATTTATAAAAAATCATTACAATACTTTAAAAATTATACGAATAATTAAAATACTGCCAAGTGTTTTGCAGCATATACCTGGGGTTAAATTCGTCATCGCTGATAAAATCGATCACGCAGATTTGTCAAGTCTTAAACGTGTTCTGTATTTACAATGTTCTTCATGTAACCCTACAAAAAAGTCAAAATGAGTCAAATCAGGACTCCTAGGAGGCCAGGGAATAGCCTGGTAAATATTTGGAAATCTGTGGTTAAGCTAACCAGGTTTAATCCCAAAGTATAGGAAAACGTATGATCCCATGCAACACGATAAACAAAACGTACTTGATTTAACTTCAGATTGACTTTTAAATAGTTTAATTATCTTGAAAAGTCTTTTAGTAGCACCCGTTAAAAATCCTGGCATTATTTTATAAACACCCAGTATGTAACCTATTAATTATTTTTTTGGAAAAAAACATAATGATGATGTGTATTTAAGATTCATTTTCATATTGTCGTGTTCACAAAACATTGAATTCTTTAATTGAATGTTTTTATTAATTTTAAACTCTTATTCACATTTTCTATTTATTGTCATTGCCTTATAAAATGCAAAGTCCTAAAACTAAGAAAATAATAATCTTTAAAATAATATTTCCTTGTGAATATTTATTATCTGTTCTAAAACAGTACTAGGTGATGTGCCCCCCCCCCCCCTCTTATTATATTGGTCTAGACAGCTTCAAAGACATCTGTATTTAATTCATTGGCTTAAATAATAACTAGATCCATTTTTTATCAGAAAAACGCAGTCAAAATTAAAACTACAACTATAAAATGTACGTTATCATTCGTCTGCAATATGGTACTTTGAATAGTTAAACTCACCTATTTTCTCTTTCTTTACTTTATGTTTAGCCCTAAGAAATCATAGTCGACTTTCTTCTACCTAATGGCCTGTATCCGGTCAAGAACCTTCCATCGGTTTTTTCACTGATGAATTATTTTCAATTTATGCCTAAAAGTTTTAAGGCCAATAGTTCTTCTCATTTAACAACAGTTTACATAATTTAAGACAAATGGTGGATTATGATATACACTATTTTCTTCCTTTTTGATAGGACTTCACCTGTATAAGACTGTCAGGGACCAACATACACTGCTGTCTCAATTAATCGTTCTTTTGGGTTACAGTATAAAATACCGGGAACTATATAACAATTTCCTTTATGTAACAACTAACCCAAAAGACCGTTGTTTACCTATGTTGTATTTAACCCCCTAGAATATTATTAAAACTATTCTAAAAATCTGCAAAAAAAATTTATTAATCATTTTAGGACATAAGATGGTTTGTGAACCCAGTGGGGTTTATTTTATCCTCTCAAGTTCAGTGTCAGAAGGTGACAAAGTGAGATGGATACGGGCTACAGCCCTTGTCTGGTCCGGGCTCAGCTGCAGGGATACGAACAATGGCCTGATGAAATATTTTATAAACTATTGTTGTCTTGATAGAAACGGTCGTTTCATCCATAATTTGGCCGAATCGGCAAGTACCGACTAACAAAATGTTTGTGAAGTTTCTAAAATTTGTATTAAATATGTCCATAGTATAATTCCAGTTTATATATGATTTGGTTGGCGTTGGTTTAATAATGTCCCGACAAATATTTCAGAAAACGTATTGATTGGCTTTTAATTTTCAAAACAAATATTTCTTAATCTCTCTCTTTAAATATGTCTCTCGTTAAATATGTCTGGTATTTCTCTTCAAATATGTCTCAAAACAAATATTGTGTAGATAAGTTAGGTTTTATTTCTTTTCATGCGGGGAACGTCAACAATGATACCAAGAAATATAATGATTTTCCTAAAGTAAGGTGACTGACGAGATGAAAAAGTCGATACAATGAACGTTAGGAATGTTGGATTTGCGAGGAGGCCGGCACGATCGCTGCGGTCGTCCGCTATATCCGTGCAGTCCATCAAAGCGGACCGACCACCATTATTGAACCGCATATTTGGTTAACGTTGAAATCCGCTCTTTGTTGTAGCGACATACTTATGAGAATAAGATTTATACTCATAAAGATGCAAAAGTCGAATCAAAATTGATCCCCTAGGCCCTTTGTTATGGTGATTCTACTCTAAATAAACAACTTTTTTTAACTAAGACTTATTAAAAGGAAAAATGTTTTTGGAAAATTTGTAAAGTATTTACTAAGTTGTTGAAATGTAAATGTATTTTATAAAAACATTATCTAATGCAAATAAACAGCCTTCCTAGTGAAAGAAATAGTAAAAAATATGTTTATTTTTTTGAGCCTCGCATAAATGAGAACAAAATTGGAAAACAATTAGACACAAAAAAATGTAAACCAATTCCACATATAAATTTACTTTTGAATAACTGCTTTCAAACACATAACGCCTATAATAGTGAAATATTTATTATATTTTTAAAGATTGCTATGGATATGAAATGTAAATTAATTTTACTTTTATGTTCAACCTCTAAATGATATATTACATCGATATTCCCCATTATATAAATATAATATACTTAGTAACTAAACTAAATAAAACTAATAAAACTTACTCACTAAATGTAATAAAATACTACGATGTTTCAGTTAATGTTGTTATAAACACCCAAAAAAATAATAGAAATAATTTATTCTGTAGTCCTAATTTAAATTATTCTCTTCCAAGTACTGTAAAGTAACAAAAATAAAATTAAAATAAAAAATAAATAGAATTATAATATTAGTAGAATAAACTTACAAAAACCACTAAATTGTACACAACTTGTTGAAAGTAATAATTTTTCAAACTGAATTAAAAAAGAATTTTCTAAAGTTTGAACGAAATCATAATTTGTATGAAGAGCGTTCCAGCAAACTGCGGGGTCGAATCTCGTAAATCAGAAGTTCGCGTGCACCCTTTCCTGCCGAGGCCGGGCCTATCTCCCTCGGCCACAACTTTTAAAGCGCGTGTTAACAATGTAAAGTGTAATAAATTATTGAGCTAAGCAGAAGGGTTGTACTGAGGATCAGTATATACTAGGCCTACTTAAAACGCCGAATGTTTATCAATGTTAATATTGTATTATTTTTTATGTAGACTATTCCTTACATTTTTTTAAGTTAATTTTTACGTAACATATAAGTTATGTCATAAATTAATAGTTTAAGTCACTCGGGCTCTGTCACCATAGATCCTCGTTTCGTATGTAGACTACAACTCTTTCATACTTTGAAATCACATCCTCGTCTATTGATAGTTTTTAACGTAAGCGGTTTACCAACAAGACGGTCAATAATTTCCCTTAAAAAACAAATTGATAATTATTTACAACTGTAACTTTGATTCATACATTTTATTTTTAACTGTATAGCGTATACACACTTGGATTCAAAGAAATCCCACACCACTTCAAAAGATATATTTCCGTTATCATTTCCATGTAGCCCTGTTTGCATAATGGTATTGTATTTCTCTGAGGTATGATTTGTTTCCGAAAACAGATTGCAGCGTTTCCTCAGTGCAAATGTTTTGTTTTCTGGTAATAAGTAAATTCTTTTCTCATGTTTTATACCTGAGTTTTAACCTTGCATTCACAAAAAAATTAATTACCGGTATGTTTAATAACTTAATAATTGAACAAACCTTTACAAAGCTCATTCAATAATATTTTTCAATTTCAAACTGGAAATTTTTTTCCTACCTTGATTA
The DNA here is from genome assembly GCA_030545055.2 of Neoaliturus tenellus. Taxonomy (NCBI): domain Eukaryota; kingdom Metazoa; phylum Arthropoda; class Insecta; order Hemiptera; family Cicadellidae; genus Neoaliturus; species Neoaliturus tenellus. The sequence goes on from JAQYXR010000784.1 coordinate 11,347, forward strand.
TAGAGTCGAAACTACACATGTGATGTTTTAACATATATGAGAGAAAAAAGATATTATTCTTAAATAGGTTATTGTAACAATGTTTCACTTTCTACTTAGTATATTGATTGTAAAATTAATCAAGTAAACAAAATTTTATTCTATGAAATTAACTAGTAATAAAACTTAGTAATAGTATTAAGAATTTAGTTTCAAAAGTACCCATTTTGTGGAAGGATATGTTTTGAGTTCGATGGGAAGCTTAGTCAGAAATATTTATTCGCCTGAAAACAAAATTTTTTATACTTTTGTCACGAATAAAGAATATTTTTATTACATTTAAACTAAGTTATCTGTATTTATTGTTATCTGTATAGTTGTTCTTTAAATTTAATTTTACTATAACATACTATTCATCAAAAGTTTAATACATGGAAAAGTTCAACATGTTATTGTTCACTGAGACTTTAACCATGAGACCTACATACATATCTTTAGGATTTTTTTACTGTTGTTCAATTGTTCTAGTACAAATATCCATTTATAAAAAACTGACGTCACGAAAAAAATCAAAGTAAGAAATAATACTAAAGCTGGGTTAGCTCTGTTTGTATTTATGTACAATTTATGACAGTAACATTATTATCTACGGTTGCATCGAGTGGATTCGTTTGGTCGGTGATGTAATGGAGTTTTCATGTAGGCAGGTCCTCATGCCACGGGACTGCTAATGGCCACCAGATGAGGGCCCGTGGGACCCGGGATCTATCGATCACTGTCTTGCTGGGACCCGCACAGCGCGAAGACACACATACAAGACAAATACCGTCTGCAATGTAAACCACCACCACTTGGCGATAATTAGTACTCCAGTCTTACAAAATAAAAACATCCTGGGACGTTTAGATATATTTGCGAGAAGGAAGGTAAATATTTAGTTCCTTTTAAGGTGGTCATTATTAATTTTTCCTAATATTTTTACATTTATGAACTCATTTCAAATTAGGTTGGTGAAAACAGACACAACTGTGAAATTATTTAACCTTTTCATGCAGTGAATGAAAAGTTTTTTTATAAAGGAATGTATTCCATCTGCAGTCGGAATTTTTGAATAGAAATATTTTTAAATGAAATTGGTGTTGAATTGTGCAAAGTACATTAATCAATAACATTACTGTAGGACTGTGGAAGATAATCATACACTAAAAATTTATGGTAAAAGTATTGGTTTTTGAGTAATTTGAAATACAATCTAATAATATTTTAAGAAAAACTTATGTCAAAGTTTACTGAGATTAAATGTATTTTCAAAAATTACCACAATAATAATATGTAGTATTGAAATAATTGTTTTATTATTTTGAACACATTTGTGAACATTTGTATTCAAAATAAAAAATAATATAAAAATAGATAGTTATTGTGTTAATATGTAGAAAAATAACTACGTTTTTGAATATTTTATAAATAAATGTACTATTACAATTTTTTTAGAGTAGGAGCACCTGTTCATTTTCTTAGGAGTTACTTCTCTATTTAAAAAAATACACATTTCTTGTATATTTATATATTTAAGTGTCAGCCTTTGTCTTTTTGTATATTACGATCAACTCATTTTTCATTAACAAAATATTAAGGTCATTAAAATCTGTATTATCTTTATATTTATATTTATTTGTTAGCTATTTGGTATTCTTCGCGTAGTATTGTAAGAACATAACTACTTGACTTTAGAGAAAAAATCAAGCATGTGCATTAGGTCTTTTCGTACGTTATTAAATTTTCTTAAGTTTACAGTACACTGAAGTTCAAAAGACTTTGAGTATCTGGATTTATTAATTTTATTTAATATATTAATGTATGAATTAAATTAAAGTTAATTTTATCAACTACACGCTCATAAAGCTATTTACTACAGTTATTAAAACTTATTTCTCATATTTATTAAAAGTTATTAAAGTTTGATAAATTAATCTACTATGAAACAAATTATTTATAGGAACCTTTACCTTGGTCTCAACAATTTACAAGATTCACTTGATAATTAGATGTCACGATTAAATTATTGATTGAATTTTAAAATGTGCAGAAAGTATCGAAAATTAAAAAGACAGCTTTAGCTACACACTGTAAGGGGCTGCAGAACATACCCTCACTTGAGGTTAGTACCAAGTGACAACACTGCCGTGTTATGGGCGTCCGAACCCCTTTATCTATCTCACTTTATCTTAGCTTGACACGCACCCTGATTGTTCCAGCATTCACTGCTCACTGTAAGAAAATACGTATAAATATTAAATAACAACCCACACCATAATGTTTTTCAAACATGTCGTTACAGTTGCGCTTTAAGGAAGCATTTATTCTATTAGTTTAATTATTATTTCAATTTAACACTCATATATAAGACAACAAATTAAAGCCAACCCTTGTAAAAACTGACTCTAGGGTCAGGTTTTTTATATAAAATTATAAAATTTTAATAACTAGACCCTACTTATAATATTAAAATGTTATTGTAATATAAGGAGTATACTCTAAATAGTACCTTTTACCGAGCGTCTCTTTGAAGATCTGTCCTCTATAGCCTCCAAATGTTGAATGTGAGTAATATTCACGAGAATCGCTCCTTAGAAAACCAAGTGAATGGCTTTTGGGACTTACTTAATTAACGACGAATGAAAAAGAAGCTCTAGAAATGAACTTTACTTAATGCACTTGATGTTTTCTTAATTTAAGAAATTTTTTATTTTACTAATAATACATTCTAACTGTTAATTTATCAAACTGATCTTTTTATAACATGATATTCTAGTCTTAGTTTAATAAATATTTTGAAATTTTCATTTTGCTAAGTTTTACGTTAAAAAAAGAAGGACTTGTTTCATATAAACTATACAAAAATACTTTAATATCCTATATTAACAGATTTACAAAGAATAAAAAGAGAGGGACAAATACAAAGGCTCCACAAGACGCAAAAGGAGAACGAACTCACCTGTGTTCTTAAAACAAAGCCAACTGGGGGTTCGCTACTTTACCTTTGTCTTGACATGTAAAAATGTCCCGTTGAGTCGGATACAGCACATTTTCTTGATGGAAAGACAATATGGGTTGTTATAATGAAAAAGTCAATACATTTAAATATTATAATATGATCAAAATAGGAAAGACCAATGATACTTCCTTTGTTACCATCATCAGTTGTTGTAAATTATCGTACTAGCAGAAGTTCTAACGATTAATAAACCAGAAGGTGTGTTTTTCTCCCGTAAATCTGTTCATAACTGTAACAACTACTTATTAATAAAGAGCTGAAATTATTGGAAAGAAGAACTTTTGGAATTGTATTATGTTAAATTAAAACCTTTTTGAGAAAAAGAAACGTAACCAAACGAGTACTGATAACTTACGTTTATCGTCTACAATATCATATTTACAATTATTTTCATGAAAAGACACACTTTTTTTAATAACGTATATGTTACGTATACGTAATATACGTTATACGTATTACATATACGTATATGTGTGTCTTATAAAACTGGCCTTATGAATACATTTGCATCATTATAAACACATTAAAGTTTGCTGGTTCCAGCAATTATTAGTATTAATACGACTCAGGTACCAGATAAAAAAACTAACGTTATCAATTGATATGTTGATACAGGCATAGTCGCTCTCAGATATTGTTAAAGATATAAAAAAATACCCCCCGTCGCAGCAGACCTGCGTACTCAGCGAATTTCCAAATTAGTAATTTTAATTTTGACCAGCTAAACTTGTAAACAAAATTTCATCACGTGCTCATAAATAGGGAAATAAATGTCTATTCTCCTTAAGATAAATATAGGGAAAGAGTATGCAGGTATGCTGCCATGGGGGACACTAAAAGTAGGTTTTTAGCATAGAAAAAATTTATTTCGACCATATAAAGCCATATAGTAAGTTTCATCAATATCTGTCCATTGCTAAAGGAGTTTGCCTATTCTCCATATGAATAACATGGGAAAAGAGTATGCAGGTTTGCTGTCATGATAAGTACAAAAACCAAGATTTCTTACCTTAAATGGATGAATCTCAACCAAATGAAGCTAAATACTAAGTTTCATCCAAAAATATTGGTTAATAAGTTAAATATTAACACATCCTTACTCTCCATAAGATTAACATTGGAGCCCCAAAAGACAATGTACTGTCTTTAGACTTTGTAATATCTCGGTAACCAATGGAGATAGAGCAAAGCTTCAAAATACTAAATTGTGTGTTTTTTGAGCTAAATCCAATGATCAAAATAAAAATTAAACATTTTTAAAATTTACATATGAAAAATGCAAAAAACCCATTTTTGGGGTACAAAACCCCCAAAACTACCCCTTCCGGTGGGTCGATATGTCTGGTTTTCGAACTCATCCGAATAAACGTAGGATTACACATCTCTACCAAATTTGGTGTCGATCGGACCATTTTTACGAGAGTTATCGTGTCTAGGGACACATACATATATACATAGATTTGCCATTCCATAGGCGTTACCTCTTTTTTCGTGCCAATTATAAGTTTTGACCTCCATATATAATTTTTGCCTCCGGCTTGAGTTGATGCCTCCAGGAGGTCACAATTGATGATTTCAAACACCTCAAAACTAACCTGTACTCCATGGATCTTGGCAGCAGTCACTCGTCAGCCATCTTTGGGGGGTGATGTTGTTCGCGTCCGCAGCATTAAATTAAAGCTTATTTTTTATGGTAGAGATGTATAGCCCAACCTTGGCCTACGATACTCATTTGATGAGTCTTAATTCCTTGGCCTGTTTTTCAACACTTTACATTGGTGTTATTAAGTGAATTCTGAACAAAATGTATATAATGATATTTTTATTAGTATTTGTCTGTAAGTTAAATGTATTTATGGGGTGTGCCAACTAAGCAAATGGATTCATTTTTTGACTTATCCAAATTTGAACCTGTATCCGTTTTTTTGGGATAACAATTTTGGTAAATTCAGATAGCAAATTTAATCCATTTTCACAAAATATATCGTTTTATTATAATAAATGGTGAAATAAATGCCTTATTGATCATTAACTAAAACTCTGCAAAACTTAAAAATGGATTGACATTAAGGTACAACTGATGGACGCTTGGAGGGTTAACGTAGACTGAAGCAGTTTGATAGACCTTTAGGTTACGGTACCGCTAGGCCTATTTTCACCCTAAAACAGCCTGTCATTTAGTTAGCCTGCAGTGTGCTGTGACGACTTTTTTGTAAGTTACATTTACTTAATAGGCCTGTGAGTATTTAAACTCAACCCACTTTTCTACTGATGAAAATTGAATGAAGTTTTTTATGCTGAGGTATACAGGTTATTTATAGTAATCCTACTTGCTATATATAATTCCTTACTTAAGTTCAGACTACACAGAACAGGATTTGGGGGTTATTAAGCAGGTAAACTAACAATAAATTTAATTAATTAATTGTACTTGGCTGATCTATCGATTACCCAAGGGTGTAGAGTTTTATTAGTTAAACCAAATACAGTATACCGTATGTCCCAAAATAGCCCCCCCTACATTTTTATACAATTTTCAAGATATCATTCCGGACCACAGACAATCACTTTTGATCAAACTAATGTCAATTTTGAAAAATTACATGTTTAAGGCCACCATCTTGGATCAGCCATATTGAACATAATATTTTATATTTAAACGCAAATATAGGGTTGTGGCTCATCATTTAACCTTAGAATTTAACGCTAAGATTAATGCCGTAATCCATGTTCAAATATCTTCATTGATTCTCGAAATATGATGATTAAAAAAAATACTTTTTTAACATCGGGTATGGCAATTTTAGTAACCTGAATAAATATTTACGTCCATATTACATTAAAAATCAACTACCATTGTAGGGTATTTACAGAAAATTAATTAGTTTTTATTATTTTTGAAATTATGTTCGTCATCTTGGATCCGCTATTTAGGAATGAAGATTATATCTATATCAATAAAAGAGGAAGTTTGTATATATATATATATATATGTATGTATGTATGTATGTATGTATGTATGTACGTATGTTGCCTATGGACTCTGAAACCGCTCAACATAATATATTGTAATGAAACTTTCAACCATTATTATTAAGCATTATTCAAGGATGGTTTGTGTGAATTTTTTTGCAAACCTGTCCAAAGGGCTCTGAGGCTCTGACCTAGATGGCATACAATGGTGCAGTGTCAGGTTTTAGAAATTTAGTGTTTACAAAATTAACAGCTTTAATTTTAAAAACTGAAAGTTTCATTCTAGCAAATGCTTATAATTATAGGAGTAATCATTTGTGTGGTATAATGTTTATGTTTAAATGTTGTCTTTAGGGCTCCGGCTTACAGAACCTCACAATTACTGTAATAGCCTACAGGTATTGAAATTTGACATCGACTATTTATTCATAGGTATTCTCACTAAGAAACAGTTTTGCAAATATTGTTTTTTAAGCACTTTAGGGCTCCCCACTGGACTTCAAAATTACTTTGGGGTTGAAATTTGACATGGACGTGCCTCTTTGATCATAGATACTCACCAAGAAACGGTTTTGCAAATATAATTTTTTAAGCTTTTTAGTGCTCTGGGCTTTTTTGGCCACCGGTGTTGAAATTTGACATAGACGTGCCTCTTTGCTCATAGGTAATTACCAAGAAACGATTCTTCAAATATAGTTTTTAAGTTTCCGTCCCACTGGACTTTAAAATTACTTTAGGGCCACCATCATGGTTGAAATTTGACTTGGACATGCCTCTTTGCTCATAGGTACTCACCAAGAAACGGGTTTGCAAATATAGTTTTTAAGAACTTTAGTGCTTTGCTCCACTGGATTTCAAAATTAATTTATGGCCTCCAGGGTTGAAATTTGACATGGACTTGCCTCTTTGCTCATAGGTACTCTTGCATTTGCAATTACGATCAATTACAAGGGCAATCTAACTATTCCGGGTTTGAATTTGTAAAATGCCTGTTTTTCGCAGGGCCAGTTATAAGTAACCTGCTAACGAGTTGTAAGCCTGAAAAATTTTACATTTATACACCGAATGAAAATAAAAAAACTATTGTTTATCCTTTGGCCTTATAATAAAACTAATATACTTTCTTTCTATTCCATTGAATTTTTCGTAACACTAAAAAACTAACAAAATTGCTTTATTTCTGTAAACAACTTAATTTGAGTGTAGCAACGCGCACCAGGTAACTGCTAGTTTTTTAATATAAAGGTAAGCTTGTGACACATAAGGGTGAACTATTTATCTCTGATCAAATTAATTTGTTTTATTGATTTTCACTGGTTTTAAAGATATAGGTATTTTTTATATTAGTAAACTTATGCTATAATGTTAATATCATCCATCAATACGGGTGAAGATAATTAAAAAATGATTGTGGCATTGAACTTATCAGTGAAAAAAACGTTCACCTCGAGTCACAACATATATTAAAATACATAATCATCATTCCAAAATGGCGGATCCAAGATAGCGTCCATAATTTTAAAAATTATAAAATTTAAGTAATTTGCCGTAAATTGCCAACACTGGATGTTAGTAGTTGATTTTTAGTGTAATATTTACGTAAATCTTGAATATTTGGAAATAGTGCTAGATAATTGTTAGTATACACTACTGTACGTAGTTAAGTGAAATTTACTTGAATTGTATAGAATAAATTTTAACATGAATACCTATTGTGACCCATTTCTTCAAATTAGTTTGAAATGGCATATCACAATACTGTACGGTACCACCTTCATTCATGGTGGTTGAAAAGTATCTTGCACCTCCCCCTTAACTTTTTAAATATTTGAGACATTTGAAATCGGTTTTTGGCAAACTTCTTGGCTATAAGGGGCTACAACAATGATGGTTAAATGGTGGTAGTGGTGGTTGTATGACTGCAACTGATAGTCTCTTCTCAATCAGCATTGAATTGAGTTAGTCTTTGCTGAGAAACGAGGAGGGTTTAGTGCCCTAGTAGTTCGCGCTACCTGTCAGTATGGGTAGTGAGTTAGGTCACTCAGCAATGATGGGACGAAGTCTCGGAGGTTCCTCGGCGACCAGCTCTCGTATTTGGCGGCATGGGAACATGGAGAGAAAAAGGATTTCGGGGATATGGGGGCACGAAGGGCACGAGGAGTGTCAGTGGCACTGGTACAGGGGGAGGGACATGAGGGCCACGTTGGAGGCAAGGAAGACATAGGGACACAGGGAGGAACAGCGAGCATGAGGGCACAGGAGCATGGAGGGTACAGTGGTGTGGGGGCATATAGGGCACTCTGTGGAGGCATGGGGATGCACTGGGTCATGTGCGGGCACAAGGGTTACTGGGGGCGTCGGTGGCAAGAGGGGTGGATGGGTATGGGGATACGAGAGCATAGCGGGGCAACAATACGTATGGGGGGCACGGAGGAGGAATGTGTAACATAGAGGACACGGGGAAGAACTGCGGGCATGTGGGCACGCGAGAAAAATGAGCAAAGGGGCATGGGAGGTACTCGGGTCCCGAAGGCATAGAGGGAACAGGAAACACAGGTCAGGAGAGGTGAACGGAGGCACAGGGAGGCATAGGGTCACGATGAGTGTGGGGGGAATGGGGGGCAGAGGGGGTCCAGTGTGAAGTAGTTTACAGTATTAATGGGCTTCAATTTTGTATTGAACTATATCATTTACTTGGGTTACAAGCTAATGATGTCATAGTTAAGGTTAAAACTATTTTTGCCGCGTCCGGTAGTATAATAGTGCAATATTTTATCTTTTTTCCACAAAATAGACTACTGTATTTTAATACAAGGGAAAATTTTGTTAAAGTACTAATTTTATACCACCACAAAGTTTCGTCAAGATTTTAAAATATTTTATTGGAAAATTTATACATGTAAATTCACACTACAGCTTGAGAAAAATACAATAATACTGCAAGGAGGTGATAAATTGAAACTTATTTGTGGAGACAACATCACCATTTTGATTTTTAGGGGCCTTTGCCCCTACAATCCACTAGTGTCAATTATATAGTTTCATCAATATCTATAAAATGATGTGAAATTTGACCATACTTCCCATTTGAAATTTTTAAGCTACCTCCTACCACCAGTACCCCTAAGGATAAAAATTTTACAACTAACCATAACTATTGTAGCCCCGCATATCCAAGAAGATTGCCACAAACCGGTTTGAAATATTGCAAATAGTTAAAAAGTTAAGGGGGTTGCAAGTTACTTTTCAATCACCCTGTAAATTTAATTTTATGACATGACACAAAAAATATACCTATAACTTCAAGGAATACTCACTCAGTAATGTCCAGTGATGGATACTTATATTTAACAAGCAATTTTTCAATATTGCGAGCCTGGTTTTTTGAAAAGCACAATTCTAAATTGAGCAACAAATAAAGTTTTAAAATGTTACCAAAGTAGTATCATCGCCATTGGTCTAGCTGGTAAAAATCTAGTTTGAAACCAAGGGTCAAACCCCCATATTTATAGTTCACAAGAAGTATTTGAAATCGAGTTAGCACCTGGAAATGACCTTCCTGTCAAAATGAAGTACAATTCGTACATTATATCTGCGACTATGGTGAAATTAGCTGCTTGTAGCGAGAGGGGGGAGGGGGAAAGTACTTTTCTGAAAAATTGCTTATCATACCGGCTGCAAGTCTTATGACGTGTTTATCAATATCATATTTTGATTGTGTTTTTTGATCCGGTTAGTAGGTATCAAAAAGCACCCACGACCAAGACAGAGACACAGACAAGTGCTAATGGCCAATGGCAAATGAAACATTTTCAATCAGCATATGATCAGCTATTTTTAAAAACCATGTGTTAATTGGCTGAAATCCTGGTCACTGTCGTGGTCTTGGTCATGGCCGTGATGGTGCGTGTTAGTATTAAAGCATTAGCCATGGTCGCAGATACAGGGTGTCCAGCTTCGACTGTCCGAAACTTTTCCATGTAGTTCAGCAAGCCAAAAGAAACAAAAAAGTTCATATAAACATATGTCCTAAAATGCGTCGTTAACCCGCTAGCCGCCATTTTGTTTTTTGCACTTAATAATTTTTATTTCCGTAACGGATAAATGGATTGGGTTCATATTTGACATGGACCTTAATTAAAACAATATTGATTAAAAGAAAAAAAATATTTTTTTCCAGTGAGTTTCTTCATAATGGCGCAACTTTTTTGTCTCTTGTGAAATTTTTCTAAAATTTGCCGTTTTTGAGATATTTGAGTTTGAAAATTTAAAATGGTCGCCATTTTGAAAATACACTCTGGAAAAAAATAACTTTTTTTCTTTTAATAAACATTGTTCTAATTAAGGTCCATGCCAAATATGAACCCAATCCATTTATCCGTTAAGGAAATAAAAATTATTAAGTGTAAAAAACAAAATGGCGGCTAGCGGGTTAACGACGCATTTAAGGACATATGTTTATGTGAACTTTTTTGTTTCTTTTAGATTGTTGAACAACATGGAAAAGTTTCGGACAGTCGAAGCTGGTCACCCTGTATAATGCGCGAACTGTACTTTCTACCTAACAATATTTGGTGATAGTCTATAGCTATAGATAGTGATTATATCTAACAAACATAGCCCATATAAGAATACCAGCAGTTACCCGTGGCTTCGCACGCGGTAAAAATATCTTGTATTTAGCAAATAACGTAGCACAATCATCACACTTATCCTTTAATCATATTCTAATTAAAATACCCACTTAATGGGGTTCCTGTCTCAAATAGTGATTTAGTGAATTCTTCTATTTGAATAAAGTCATATTACTATGATTAAAATACAGAATTTGAATGTTTACACCCTTCAAAATTTAAAAAACTAAAACGCTGGACGTCCACGGGGCATCGCCCAGGGGAATTTTCGGAACTTGAAGAGGCCTAAGGATCAATTTCGATTCTTATCCACCTGTACACAAAATTTGGATGAGTTAAATTGGTTTAGTGCATTAGGCGGGCTTAAACTCACAAACTTTTACACTTATAATAGCATAAGAATGGGCTATGTTTGTTTGCTTGTCTGATGGCACAAAATCTCAGTTCCGTCTATTTTCTTTAGATTGTGGAAATAACTCATTTCTGTCTTACAAACACGTTCTATGCAGTTAAAATTGCCAACAAAAATCTCATTACACCGGAAAATTAAATTAAAAGTTATAACATAGGATTATTATGGTAGCCTATCCCTTAGGATTGGAGAAATAAAAAAACGAGGCAAAACACACAGTTAGCTCAAATTTTCTGTGAAGATTGAATAAAGAATAAAACAATGCATACTGTAATGTATAACATATGGAATTGTTGATTTTTACGTTCATAAAAACTTTGAGCGAACCGGTTTCTTGTACTAGGTGTTTGTACACATTAACATTGGTATAGTATAGTTGGCTCAAGTTGTTGATCTTCAATAAAAAAAAATATAAAAAAACACACACACACACACATTGAATACTGGAATGAAAAACTACGTTAATTTTAGGGTTCACAGAAAATTAGAGTGGACTGTAATGTGCACTTCTGTCAAGATGACTGTAGTGTCACAGGTGAACTACATCCCATAAGAGCAATGGTTTTAGTTTCTGCGATATCCGTGGATGTCGCCACTGAGTTTTTGTTGGTTAAAAGGTGTTTAAAACCAAGATTTTACTCTTTGTTCCCTGCAAGTGTTGATATCGTTGCAAAAAACAACAATCGTTCTAGTTTTCGTTAGAGATTTTTTGTCTCAACTATTACGAAAATAAGGAATTTCAAAGCAAACTAGGTTATACTTTATGGTTTTATATTTACCTTGATGGATAATTGTTAATTTGGTCATTACCTAAATGGTTTGTTATGAAACTAATAATCCAAATGTAAAATAGAGTAGTAGGGGTTCGTTACGATAAATATCGTAGGCCTACCCGTGGACAGATGCTTCATTCTCTTTTTCAATCAGCAGTGTAACGGTAAATATTATAACGTAACTTGACTTCCATTTTAGTTTTGACGCTTCATATCCAGAACACACAAAAATAGGTATTCAGCAGACCTTGGAAGCAGTTATGCTTTTTCCTCTACAGACCTTGCACTTCAGTCACCTTAGTTTACTTATGCCATAGGCCTCAGAGGTTAAATAAATATAATATTTACTTTTGAAAACTGCATAGAGGAAGACTATGCATCTATTTTAAGGCTATAAAAATAATAGGACAACTAGCTGATTATGAAAAACCTAAAACCAAAGAGGTTAAAATTTATTACTGGGGGTAAATAAAGTATCAAACAACTAGTTTTTTCAAGGATAGATGTTGTACAGTCTCAATTTTCTGTTACCTTATGAACCTTTATCATAAAAAATTGAAAATAAATCCCAATTTGTTTTTTTCTATTTAATCATGCAATAATGCTTATTTTCTTAAACACAAATTCAAAATATTTATATTTTGAATATTAGCCTATGTTGAAGTTAGAATAGTACGATGAAATCCATGCTGAAATAGTATTGAGAAATAGGTGACGGTCTTTACCCGAACGTAATGCTTAATGTTGTATATGTTCAGTTAACACCAATCATTTATTACAACCTCCGGAGGCAAGTACTCATAATATACTCACCCGGATGCATTAATTCATGATGTATAGAATGAGTTCAACACACCAATCATTCATTACAACCTCCGGAGGCATAAACTGATGATAAGCATAAAATGTTTTTTGCATATCCTTAGTTATGACCTCCCGGAGGCCATTTCTAATTAATTGTCAAGTGAATAATTACCACAATATATTAGTATATATGTGAATATAATTGTTGATCTCATTATTTTGAATATATACTCAAATCGCAAGAGGAATATATTTTAATTCCTTGTCGAGATATTAAGCCTTGAACATGGAGGCAACAACTAAGGAATTCTGAAGTGGAGGTCTCGTTTGAGGAATGGTATAAATATATATATATATACATATATTACTCCAAAGACGATTGTGATTAGGGCTACTGTAATATTAATTGTATTAATTTTCATTTTGAAATTAACTAAGTACCCTTTTTAGTTTTTCAAACATTTTTTTATTTGACAAAATAAAAAAAATAAAAATGTTTGAAAAACTAAAAAGGGTACTTAGTTAATTTCAAAATGAAAATTAATACAATTAATATACATATATATATATGTATATACATATATATATATATATATATATATATATATATATATATATTTGAATGACTATTATTTTTGGTCTCTGGGCACCTCAAAACGAAAAAGTAACATGGTCCCGGGCTTAGGTCTTACCATGAGACCTACGGTAATAGCTTATTCCCTATGGGAAATTCGCTAAAAACATTTGAAAACTAAATACATAAGAAATCTTCAAAATGAAAATAAAGTTGTTTCTATTTTTAAGGTAAAGACAAACTGAAAATTAATAAAACTTTTTATATCTTTTTAAAAAAGCTTTCTAGTTTTATATAAGTAGATATATTTCTTATATTGTCGGTATGAATGAAGAATCATTTTATAACTGATACCCCATCAGTGAGCGATGGAAGGGTTATGATTTGAGGCAGGTGAATGTAACGAAGTGTAAGACAGCGTGCAGGGCAAGTTATGTCATAAATAATGAAATATTACACCTCGCGATGTGGCCTGAAAATCCATTCTCAACATCGATCGGCCGCTCCTTCATAGCGACTGATATCAACCCTACACTAACTCTTGGAAATGCCTTTCTACGAACTGAAGTCATCCTTCTATTATAAAGATCTTCCTAGCAACTAATATTGTTTGTACACTAACTTTTAAAAAGGCCTTCCTGGCTTCTGATAACAACCTTCTACTGGCTCTTTGAACGTCTTTCCTAGTGAATTAAATACTTTGTTATACGCCTTTTGTAACGAACTTCCTAGCTACTATAAACCTTCCATCTACTTTTGGAACGACCCTCCTAGCTACTATAAACCTTCCATCTACTCTTGGCACGACCTCCCTAGCTATTATAAACCTTCCATCTACTCTTGGAACGAAATTCCTAGCTACTATAAACCCTCCATCTACTCTTGGCATGACCTTCCTAGCTACTATAAATCTTCCATCTACTCTTGGAACAACCTTCCTAGTGACTGATATCAATCTTTAACTTACTGTAGAAACTACCTTCTTACCAGTTGTTACCAACCTACACCGGTTAGTGTATCTATCTTATAAACAAGTGATCGATTATACCAGGACAAAAGTTATAACATTTTAACCACTTGCCTTGGACAGTAAAGTTTCTATAAGTTATATAATTTGTAATACGTTATTATAAATAACTGACTAAATTAACTATTTATACTAGGCCTACTTAGAAAGATTAACTTAGCCAACATTAATTTAATACCATGGTATTTTTATTCAAAAATAATTATTTATTCGTCAAAAGTAATATGAACAAAGTACAATATATAAATAAAACTATAACAAAGAAACTTACAATGATATTATGCAAACAGACTCAGACTACAAACCTCGCAACACAGTGTTGCTAGAATAATCATATTGCACCGAGGAGAATCTTGTGGCTTTTGTTAACTTCTCTCGAGTTTCCTAAGAAGTTGTTTAACTAAGTTTTTTCATTCTACATTGTATAATAGAGTTTATTGTCCCTGTAATCGGAAAATTGGACTAGTTATGGTACTAACAAAAATTTACATTACGATTTCGCAATTGCATATTGCAATTTTTTTTAAGTCAGTTTGGAACTCTGTGGTCTGATCATTCGGGTTTGTTGCTTTTGTTGAAAATGACACTTGTACATAAAGATTTATAGACCCTACTTTTTTTTAGTTTTATGCCATAAGAATGCTGTAAACTTAAGCTCTCTGGATGATTAGGGGATAAGTTATACTTGACATAAAACTAGAATTAAGTTCAAGTTTCAATTATAAATCCAGTAACCTTTACACCAATAAGATAGGAGTAAAAGAACATGCAAACACTTACCAAAGCAACTTAATTTACATTTTGCTATAGGCTTGTAGCTTTTTAACACAATACATAGTATTTTTGTTGTTAATTCATATATTGTTTTATTTTTTCCAAGTAGAAAGAACACAAGAGACCAATGAATTATTTCTGTAGTAACTAAAGTCATATTCATAAATTTGTGATAACAGTTTACTAAGTAACCATTTCTTAAAATGGGTTAGTATTTATTCTATAATATCGATATTTATAAAAAATATTCCTTCGTTAAGAAATAAAATTACAAATTACAACATCCTCCCCTACAATATCCTCCCTCTTTAAATGTAATTAGAGTAAGAGGTCAAATTACTATCAGAGGCACAGTAGTTTTCACCTTTTTACTAAATTCATAATAGTAATTTAAAAGTTTACTCTTTGGAGGAAATAGAAAGTTCTCTGCTATGCTTAAAAGGTGCAACACGTTTTTTATTTTATTTTTTATTTTTTTTCAATTGATGACAGCATTTGAATTTTGCCTACATGGTTTATTTTAATCTCTACAAGGCCTGTATATCTATTATATCTAGCATATCAAGTACAGATATGTTTTGGATTTTTTCTCATAACTTTAATTTTTAATTCCCTATTTTTACATTTTTTAGTTCTTGTTAAATGTACATATTCATCATCTGCAAAATATTATTACAAAGAAACAAGTTCTTCAATATTTTTGCTAAATTAACTATAAAGTTTATTAAATTAAATTAACTATAAGAGGTAAAGTTTTATTATTTTCAATACTAACATTTCAACATTAATATATATCAAGTATTTGTGTCCTGAATGTTGAACTAATTGACAATCATCCCCTAGTCGAGAAGTTTAAGTGCAAACAGGTGACTTCCCCTTGGCGTTCTGCACAACTATTGCAGCAACTTTGCAGAATGGCTGGGGGTTGTCCTGAAATGTTTGATGTCACCGATAGTGGCTTCCAGGCTATAATTGTCACTATTTAATCTGACAGGAAATGTACAAATATCTTTTGCAACTTTGAAGAATGTTCCATCATGTTTGAATTATATGTATGGTTTAACAAACTATTAATTGAACCTCACCGATTGCCTAACTAAATTCCCTCTTAAAACATATCATTATGACTTTGAAATGAACAACTTTTAAAGTGTTATATATTACTTAATATAAGATTAATCCTTTCTAAGAAAGATTTCAAACAGCTACAAATATTACAAAATGTCCATCGTTTCGCTTTGAGAGTTTTATGTTCAAGAAACCTTGGATAAGAAACCTAATCTAACGAACAGTGGATCTTTATCGGTAATTGGATGTGCTCGTGATTATCGTAATTGTAAAGACTGTACGAAAACATCAACATATTTTTACAGTGTTTGGCAAAAATCGTAAAATGAATGTATTATATAATTGACAATCTGGACTGTTAAAATCGTATTGTATAACTGGACAACATTGTACAACAATCAAATCTAATATGTTCGAAAGTGTATTCTGCGACTAAAGCTAGTAGTAAGCAAGCGTTTTACACGGCCTGAATATGAACACTTAGGTAATCTAGGGATCGCCACAAGTCCATTGTTCACCAAAATATTAGCTGATCTGGAACCAATTTTAAGGAATATTTTATACTTTTACTTTTATACTGAAACTTATACGGAATATCTTTTCTTTCTGCTGTGCAAGCATTTGCTATTACAACAGCTGCCTAATGATTCAACCAATTATCCTTCTTCCATAAAATTAATATTAAAAACTTTAAAAAACCGTAGTGCATAGTACTGGAGGTTGAGTTGAATTACAATGGGGTTCTTCTTATGTATAGTACATGCCCCACAAGGTGAGCAAAAAGAAGGAAAAGAAACATGCTTGCCTACTAATATAAGATTGTAAAATAATCGAAATAATTCATGATAATCAATTGCATATTAGTTCATTAATTCATTACATCATTTATAGGAAATGTTGTATATTTTAGTACCTTTTAATCATAATAAACTTTTTTACCTGATATTGGGGCTGCTACACTGTGCCAATTCACGGTGGAGGCAATAGAATTAAAGCTGGGAATCTGCAGGTGGTCCGACATAAGTTTCCACTCCCGTGCCTTTAAGACCTTTTAATTATTATAATGCCCTTCATTTTCTCTCTCCTTGGAAATCATTCAACTTCAAATAATCTTAAGTAAAGAACGTAGTCAATTTTATATTTTCCTTTCATCTGAATAATTTTCATTTCTTTGGAATATATTATTTCTTAGCCATTTTCATAAAGTAAGTGAAAGCTTGACCCAGTTATGTATGGTTTTTATTGTAATGATACAAATAATACTTTTATTGTAATGATTATTATAGTAATTTATTCAACTATTGTATTGTAAAGGCCTTTATTAAGCAATGAGTGAGATGTAATTTGGAACACCAGTGACGCAGCGAATAGCCAAAATACCCCACGAGTGGCTTGAAGTCTTAATACAATCATTACTTAATTTATATACTACCAACTTTAATTTGGTTAACCACTGAAATAACCATGTCGAAAATACATAGGTTACGGGCGAACACTTATCCAAAACGTTGCTGCTGCACAGATATTGCGTTGTTTTCACTCATATATGAGGTTAGGTACATTAAGAAGCTAAAGCTGTAATGGAAAATAGACCAATAAGCTTATGTGAAAATAATTTCAAATAATACCTGGTAATATTGGTTTATAACCTGTATTTTAATGTTAAGCCTGTACTTTAAACAAACTCATTAAGCAAAGTTTTTAAATTTGGTTTAATAATGTACCTCTTTAAATGTTACTTGTAACATAATTATTGATGCTTATTGTAACGAATACAGATATAATTAGTTTCAAGGTGTTGGTTAAGATTAATGTATGTTTATTCTGTAAAGTGAACATAATCATTCTTAATTAATCATGTTCAATTGTTTCAGGTATGAGATCCATAATGCAGTTTTGTAACGTTACTTAAGTGAGTATTTTAATTCAGAAAGCATTTCTATAGATGTAGTTTTGAGTAGCTTCTAAGTTGCTTTTTTAATTTTCTTGATAATTTTCCAACTATTTTACATTTTTTTATAATTATTACAAATATATTTTATGTAGTGGCCTCTACTACTGTCTTTATGAGTATTTTCATTTATCAATAATTGATAATTAATTATTAATTTAATATAATTAAATTAATCTTGTTAAATTAAATCTCGACAAATGTAACGAAATGAAATAGTATCAAATTAAAACATACTAAGACACAATAACTTATCTTAAAACAGAACTAAAATAATTTATTAATTGAAGAAAATATATGTAAAGTTGCACTATACTAATTTACAAAAAGCTCAGATTTAAAACTACGAAAAGGGGTTTGCAAAAGCAAGGAATAATGTCTTGTACAGCACTAAAGCTGCCACATGTTCTGTATAGAAAGGAGCAAACGATCAGTTTGTTCTTGCAATTTATTTTACGCTTAAAGTTTTTGTGCTTGAAACTTCTAACACAACAAGCTATAAATTAGAAAGGAAATGTAAGTACTGCATTAGACTCTTGTATATGATTAAAAAGTATAATAATGCAATGGTTTATTTATTATATTTTTTTATCTAAAGACTTTATAAAAGTTTATTTTATTGAAATAACGAAGAACTTAAATAAAATCCTTAGCGTACCAACTAAACACATTTCCCACGTACAACGTAACATCATATTGAAAATTAGCTACATCCCTACTTTAAAATATTGTCCATTGAATGATTTTTATTGGTATCATTTTATTTTAAACGCACTTTTATTCATGATTTTTTTATAATTTTGTATAGTTTACTTTTTTAGTATACAGGTATTTGACCGAGACATCTTGACATCTACACATGTGTGTTGTTTGATCTAAACATTTTGTAAACTGGACGTGAATTTAACTTTTTACTTTTATATAAAAAATGCATTGTATTGCCTAACTAAAAATTCAATAATATTTAGATGTCTTAAAGATTTTTAATAAATGGCGCTTGAAATATAGTAACTTGTTAAATTACAACAATGACAAAACGAAAAAATTATTTATGTTCAATAATTTATATTGTAAAAGAGGTATATAATATGCGTAAGATGAAACGCTGGTGTGTAGTTGTTTTAATTATTTACATAAAAAATTTCATGCATTTTTCATCAAAGTTTTTTTGGAAAATGATTCTAAAGATTGCGAATAGCCAAAGTTGGCCATGCGTTGTTCAGTCACAAAGACACTCGAGTGCGAGGAGCGCGTGAGGTGGTGCGTGAGGGGGGGGGGGTGCGTGAGGGGTGAAGTGCGTATTGTGGCAGCGAGGTTATTACAGCAGGGATCCACCACTTCACATAATTAAAGCTTTTCTGCTGTCTTCATTACAGGTCGATCGTATTTGGTGAAATCGTGTTACGGTATGAAGTTATTTCAATGACTAAAATGAACTATTCCACTCAAAAGGTGCTGCCTCTTTATAAACAAAACTATGAATGATAAACAAAATGTCGCTTTGTTAACATTCCTTACTCAAGGTTACATTACATCAAATGTGTTTCAAGAAAGGAGTGTTAAGTAATATTACATTATCATTAACATATAGCTCGAGTTCAAGACAAATAAACAAATACAGCATAGATGCTTTATTGTAAACGTAGTACATTGCACTATACAAGCAGATTGAATATTCAACAGTCTTACTTTTAGATATAAAAGTGATTTTGTCAGAAAGTCTTGAAAACTACATTACTCGTTTCTTCGCCATATTTTTGCTCTGCTTGCCGACGGTAGACTACTTTTACAAATTTTTTAATCTAATTGTTAGTATAAAAAGTTAGGAGTCAATAAATTGGTACTTTGATACCATTACACACAACCTTATTAATGATCTTTGTTATAGTAAAAGTGTTAAGAGGTACCGAACTAATCTTATAACGTAGATTTTATGAAAATTACTTAGTCTAGTACAAATATTAATCTATGCATTGTTTTACTTAATAATCATTTGTGCAGAATATTATGTATTATAAAAGTGTATTGCACACAAGGAAAATGATGTGAGAATGTGAAGAAAGTGAGGTGTTATAAATCATGAAACGTAAACCCAAATAATGACGTGTCATAATGAGACATGCACGTCTATTCATCCCGTAATAAATCAACTTCACCCTCCACCGTGTGGAATATCTTGATACGAAGCCCATAAAATACCTCTGCGATATTTTCAGTATATACATTATACTATTGCAAAAGTATAGTGCAATATAAGGTACTGAAGTACCAATTTGATAAAAAAGGATAAGAAAATTCAATATGATAAAATTTAAATTTAATGACGGTCACTTTGTATTTACGGCAATATTTTAGTGAACGTAATGAATGGTTTCCATACTTGTCTTTTAAAGCTGTGTTTACACTGTTTTGACATGAAAAACATTCAAAATATGTGGATAAACTCAGTATTTTTCTGGAATAAAAATTACTAATAATGGTTAAATTGATATTTATTAATGAAATTATAACTTTGTATTAAACAAAATTACTTTAATATTACTGTACATAACTAAAGCTAGCTTCTAAGTAAATGAAACTTTATACCAATAGAAATTATGTTTATAGTATCACAAATTAATTAAGATGAAAAATACATGAATAAATCATTACCTACTTACAATAACATTTAATTTTTTTTCTTTGTATTCTTTATTGCAATCCTTAACTGGAAAACTCAAATCTACCTCAGATGAGTTTCCAAAGAATGCTCTAGTTATCCAATATCTGATCCTAAGTGACAAAGGAGAAGGGTAAAGTGAAAACGCTGGGTCGACCTCTAAAGAAGTCATTTCAAACTGTGTACAAGTGTGGAATATCAACGAGCTACTTGTACTCGCATACAATCCCTTACCTCAACTTCTGACACAGGATTTGCAAAAAGGTTCAGCTTTTCGTTGTTTCCACCTAAATTATTTTTTCTATAATGTAATAAATATATATTTTTTAAATTTAGTTAAGTATAATGGTTGTTATTTCTTATATGAAGTGATATAAAGTGCTTCATTTCCAAACGATAATGGAGCTAATTTGAGTAAAAATAACAGTGAGCAATTACTATGAAAGGTTTATTGGGTCCTTTCTATGATTCGCTTATGTAATGGAAGAATACAAAACGAAAATAGTTTTGTCCTGGACTTGCTTCCCGAAAGACAATCTCAGATGAATAATTTGTTGAAGTAGGGCAGTAAATGAATACTAATGAATGGCATTACTGATCCGAACGACGCGACGGTTCAAGGATTATGTTTCCAAGACCCATATTACCGGGTTTATTTCCCGTTTAAGACAAGGTTTTCTCTTCACTGCGAGGGCCACACAGGATATTGCTATACTCCCTGGGGTCGACATTCATCAAACCGACGCATCGCTGCGCCTCAGACAAGGACCAACATCCTTAATGTTACCATCCATCTTTTTTCTTATCCTTTTACAAAATTCCTGTTATACATTTAAAAGCATTTTACGTTAGTTGAACACGTCAAAACTATGTAATATTTCTGTTACTAGAGAATATGTGGAGGATATTGAGTAAATTGACATTGTAAAATAACTCCTTTAAGTGCTCGGAAAATGCAAAAAAGCTGTAATAATGTTTCATGTATTGATATGAGTTAGTTTATGAGAATGTGGCTAGAAAAAGAATGTTTTATTTTGTACTTCTTTACTAGACTGAAAAGTTATAAAACATACTTTTTTTAACATAAGTATTTTTTTCATTATGAACATAACAAAATAGTTTATATGTTGTGTGGATGTTACACACTATTGATTTTGATAAATTTGTCTAATTAAATAGCGTTTCCCTCTGTATCAGCTCTAACAATAATGAAGATGACTTCCATAGGACCAGTAACCATCTAAATTGTAATGAAAAACACTTGAAAACATATACTAACAAAACATTTGCCAGTTTATGTTTTAAAAAGATCACTTGATAGGCGGGCATTCAATTGTTCCGGGAGAAGAGGGACTTGTTCCATTTCAATAATCCGATTAGCAGTCTGTGCCATTGTAAACCGAGGCCCGCCAGTGGAGGATCAGCGCCAGTGTCACGGGGTGGCCGCGGCGGCTGAATATTTCACAATGGGAACTCGCCACATGTTGGGCTCTGCTGGGAAATGTCACCGTGAAATTTGAAAACCTGGGTTATCACTTAATTGTTTAAATAGTCAGTAGACACTGATAATAATTTAAATTAAAAATGGTTAATCCTGTTAAGCTAAATACAAATTTATTATTATTGTCATAGTGAAATAAATAAGTAACCCTATATTACTCATAAAATATTTAATTATTGCTATGAAAAAATATAATAAAAGGCTAATATTAGTAATAATAAAGTTTTTGAGTTAATGCATCAGTGTTTTAAGAAAAACAACTTTTACTGTGACTCTCACTATACGTTTTTGTTGATTCAGTACGTAGGCCCACATATTTGTTTGTAAAAAATTTTAGATGATTTCTAATAAATTTCTTAGAGTTAACTCAATAGGTGCAACAAAATTAATTTTAAGGTTTGGCTACATTTTTTACATTTAATATTTACTTAATTGAGAATTATGATTAGTATCAAATATATACAATAGCTTTTACTAAACATCCTAATGCTCTTTAATTTTATTATATGGAACTGAATGTTTATGGTTCAATATAGTGCTGCCTACATTTGATTCCAATAACATCTTAAACACACAATGACTTAAAAACTTTTTTCTCAATTTGATCAATGCTTGTAAAAGCCGAAAAATTAACTTATATTTGTCCTGATCGAGATATGTTTATCGCCTTGTATTATGTGTTTAAAAAGTGAGTGTAGCCTGGTATGGGTTTTGCATGGTTAGTCTTGATCATGTATTAGACCGTAGAGAGAGTGCCGCGCCGGTAGCGCCTGATTGTAGCGTGACACAGTATCGTAAACCCGGTGAGACAATCACTGCTACCATCGCCCTCCGCCGGGCCACACGTAAACATTCGAAGGAAAACAAATTCTCTCATTATGAGGCGTGTTTTGACATTTCGTACTAAATAAAACTCATCTTGTGATTATAAATTTTCATACTGAATTTTTTTAACTTGCATTGGCTGTTTTATGTGAGCTAAATGTTACTCACACAAAATGTGAAAACATCTATTGCTAAAATGCTATGTTACTTTGTCAGGAAAGTTAAGGGCCAAGCAGGTACCTATACTTACATTCGAGTACAACTATCTGGAACCGAATTTGCAATCGACAACATTCGCATTCAGGTTGTTGTGCAGGCAAGAACGACGTATTCACTTACACAATCACCTCTTTCACCAACATAAAGTCAGTTAAATTTAAATGTTTCTCTTGTTTATATTGTTTTTCCATCAGATGGGCACTATGAGACCTGCAGCCCAAATGTGTCATCCGGTACCCGAGCAGCGTCACAGCCCAGTGAGCACCACAACAATAAATGACAGCCGCAGCCTCACATTACTGGGGCTAACACATACGAGACCCTTGAATATTTCTTTTTTAAATAATTAAAACAGACTGGTATAGTTACACTCACTGCTGCCTTACAGTGTGGCGGTCTTATTTTTAATTTAAGTACTATTAGCACAAATATAATATTACTATACTTATATTAATTATTATACTTATACCGTAAGTTTTCTTTTAAAAATACAAATATTGGTTTGATTAAAAATTGTTACATTGGATCATTAAAGTGCACTAACGGAATGATAAAACATCATATTAACGATATATCGTTAAAAGCAACAGCACATGACACAGTAACCTTAAACTAATAAATTTAAACTTGTGTATTTCTGATAAAAGAAGCATTTTCAAAATAATTAGGTTCAAAGGCATGCAAGATAAATCCACACAATAATTCGTTTGAATGTATGATTCTTTTATTTAATACGACGACTTGTCATTGCATTAGTAAAAACAACCCTCCATTTGGTATTCAGAAAAACAAGTAGGATACAGCCTATTTTTTTAGACTACCCATTACCCTACGTCTCAACTTAGACGCCTATACAAGTCTACATGTCGCTTGTCCTTATTATAAAGTGCACACTTATAAAACGTGTGGCAATGTTGGTTCTTTTGTGCCAATGATTTTGCATTGCCAACGAACTTTGTAGCAGTAGATATAGAATGGGCATTCAGGCGCACTCGTAGTTTTTTTTGATGACTTTTTGCTCATATGACCACTTTTTTTGCTTCATATGACCACTTTTTTTGCTTCGTATGACCGCTTTTGCTTCAAATGACCACTTTTTGCTTCAAATGACCACTTTTGCTTCAAATGACCACTTTTGCTTCAAATGACCACTTTTTGCTTCAAATGACCACTTTTTTGCTTCAAATGACCACTTTTTGAATATAATCCAGGGAACACTCGTAGTTTTTTTTGAGCGCCTTCAGCTTCAAATTGACCGGTTTTTTACCGGATTCTGGTTGGTTTTGGCCAAATATCAGCCCATTTCAGGGAATTTTTCATTACTTCAGACAGTGATTTCAAGGAGCATTTTGAATATAATCCAGGGAATACTCATGTTTTCTGAGCGCCTTCAGCTTCAAATTGCAATTTTACCTTCAAAGACACATTTTTAGGCCAAAATTCTCCAATTTTTAACCCAGTTTAACCTCTTAAGATCTAATTCCTAAGGCCCAAGGCAGTGGACAAGCCCTAAAACCTAGCAGCTAAGGCTTTAACCTATCAATAAGCCCTATTAACCATTAGCTTAATCCTAATGTGTTGGACCTAAGATCTAAACCTAAGGCCTTGCACCTGAGTCCAAAGCCCTAAAACATAGCAGCTAAGGCTTAAACCTGTGAATAGGGCCGATTAGCCACCAGCTTGGACCTAATGTGTTGGACCTAAGATCTAAACCTAAGGCCTTGCACCTGAGTCCAAAGCCCTAAAACATAGCAGCTAAGGCTTAAACCTGTGAATAGGGCCGATTAGCCACCAGCTTAGACCTAATGTGTTGGACCTAAGATCTAAACCTAAGGCCTAACAGCTGAGTCCAAAGCCCTAAAAACTAGCAGCTAAGGCTTTGACCTGTGAATAGTTATTAGCCAACAGCCTAAACCTAATGTGTTGGCACTAAGATGTAAACCTAAGGCCTTGCACCTGAGTCCAAAGCCCTAAAAGCTAGCAGCTAAGGATTTGACCTGTGAATAGGGCCTATTATCCAACAGCCTAAACCTAATGTGTTGGCACTAAGAGATAAACCTAAGGCCTTGCACCTGAGTCCAAAGCCCTAAAAGGTAGCAGCTAAGGATTTGACCTGTGAATAGGGCCTATTATCCATCAGCGTAGGCCAAATGTGCTGGACCTAAGATCTAAAGCTTAGCCCTTGCACCTGAGTCCAAAACCCTAAAACCTAGCAGCTAAAGATTTGACCTGTGAATAGTTATTAGCTAACAGCCTAAACCTAATGTTTTGGCACTAAGATGTAAACCTAAGGCCTTGCACCTGAGTCCAAAGCCCTAAAAGCTAGCAGCTAAGGCTTTGACCTGTGGATAGGGCCTATTATCTATCAGCTTAGGCCTAATTTGTTGGACATAAGATCTACGCCTAAGGCCTTACACGTGGTTCCTAAGATGAAATGCCTTGGACTTAGGTCCTAAAACCTAGCAGCTAAGGCTTTGACCTGTGAATAGGACCTATTTGCGTTTAGCTTAAACCTAATGTGTTGGACCTAAAATCTTAACCTCAGGCCTTGCACCTGAGTCCAAAACCCTAAAACTTAGCAGCTAAGGATTTGGCCTGTGAATAGTACCTATTAGCAAACAGCCTAAACCTAATGTGTTGGCACTAAGATGTAAACCTAAGGCCTTGCACCTGAGTCCAAAGCCCTTAAAGCTAGCAGCTAAGGATTTGACCTGTGAATAGGGCCTATTATCCATCAGCGAAGGCCTAATGTGCTGGATCTAAGATCTAAACCTAAGCCCTTGCACCTGAATCCAAAACCCTAAAACCTAGCAGCTAAGGATTTGACCTGTGAATAGTTATTAGCCAACAGCCTAAACCTAATGTGTTGGTACTAAGATGTAAACGTAAGGCCTTGCACCTGAGTCCAAAGCCCTAAAAGCTAGCAGCTAAGCTTTGACCTGTGAATAGGGCCTATTATCTATCAGCTTAGGCCTAATGTGTTGGACATAAGATCTAAGCCTAAGGCCTTACACATGGTTCCTAAGATGAAATGCCTTGGACTTAGGTCCTAAAACCTAGCAGCTAAGGCTTTGACCTGTGAATAGGACCTATTTGCGTTTAGCTTAGACCTAATGTGTTGGACCAAAAATCTAAACCTCAGGCCTTGCACTTGAGTCCAAAACCCTAAAACTTAGCAGCTAAGGATTTGACCTGTGAATAGTACCTATTAGCAAACAGCCTAAACCTAATGTGTTGGCACTAAGATGTAAACCTAAGGCCTTGCACCTGAGTCCAAAGCCCTAAAAGCTAGCAGCTAAGGATTTGACCTGTGAATAGGGCCTATTATCCATCAGCGTAGGCCTAATGTGCTGGACCTAAGATCTAAACCTAAGCCCTTGCACCTGAGTCCAAAACCCTAAAACCTAGCAGCTAAGGCTTTGACCCGTGAATAGGACCTATTAGGTAACAGCATAGACCTAATGTTTTGGGGCTAAGATGTAAACCTAAGGCCTTGCACCTGAGTCCAAAGCCCTAAAACCTAGCAGCTAAGGCTTTAACCTGTGAATAGGACCTATTACCCAACAGCTTAGACCTAATGTGTTGAACCTAAAGTCTAAACCTAAGGCCTTGCAACTGAGTCCAAAGCTCAAAAACCTAGTGGCTAAAGCTATGACCTGTGTATAAGACCTATCAGCCCCCAGCCAGGACCTAATGTGTCGGGACTAAGATGTAAACATAAGGCCTGACACCTTAGTACAAAGCCATAAAACCTTAAGATCTGAAAACTTACAAGGGGGCCGCGATTCACAGCCCCCCATGAATTGAGCAAACATTAGGCAACGAGGTCTTTTTTCTTTGATAATATGAAATTATAATCAGAAATGGTTATCAGATTCAGATTGGAGTATTTGAAGACCAACCTCCATCCATCTTACCCAACTCCTAACTACCGCATGGACTTGACCCAAGACCTAAGGCTATACACCGTAGGCTTTAAGGATCTTAGCCCCAAGACCTAGGCCATAGAGTTAAGACCTGAATATTTACAAGGGGGCCGCGATTCACAGCCCCCCCTGAAAAGACACTGTGGTCTAAACCTAATACCTAATACACCGTGGTCTAGGCTTTTAGGTTTTTAGACCAAAGACCTACTACACCATGGTCTAGACCCAAGATCTAAGGTCTGTGGTCTAGGCTTCAGGTTCTAAGCCCCAAGATTTAAGGCCTGCATAGGTATTTAGGTTCTTAGCCTCCAGATCTAAGGCCCGTAATCTAGGCCTTTAGGTTCTTGAATCCAACACCTAGGACCCTACATCATGGTCTAGACCCTAAAACTGAGGCCTGTGATCTAGGTCTCTAAGTTCTCCTCAAGATATAAGGCCCTAAACCATGGTCTAAAACCAAGACCTAAGGTCCGTTGTGTAGGCTTTTAGGTTCTTATACCCAAGTCCTAAGGCCTACACCAGGGTCTAGAACCAAGACCTAAGGTCCGTGGTCCAGGCTTTTAGGTTCTTATACCCAAGTCCTAAGGCCCTACACCAGGGTCTAAAACCAAGATCTAAGGTCCGTGGTCTAGGCTTTTAGGTTCTTATACCCAAGACATAAGGCCCTACACCAGGGTCTAGAACCAAGATCTAAGGTCCGTGGTCTAGGCTTTTAGGTTCTTATACCCAAGTCCTAAGGCCCTACACCAGGGTCTAAAACCAAGATATAAGGTCCGTAATCTAGGCTTTTAGGTTCTTATACCCAAGACCTAAGGCCCTACACCAGGGTCTAGAACCAAGATCTAAGGTCCGTGGTCTAGACTTTTAGGTACTTATACCCAAGATCTAAGGTCCGTGGTCTAGGCTTTTAGGTTCTTATACCCAAGTCCTAAGGCCCTACACCAGGGTCTAGAACCAAGATCTAAGGTCCGTTGTCTAGGCTTTTAGGTTCTTATACCCAATGACTAAGGCCCTACACCAGGGTCTAGAACCAAGATCTAAGGTCCGTGGTCTAGGCTTTTAGGTTCTTATACCCAAGTCCTAAGGCCCTACACCAGGGTCTAAAACCAAGATCTAAGGTCCGTGGTCTAGGCTTTTAGGTTCTTATACCCAAGTCCTAAGGCACTACACCAGGGTCTAGGAGCAAGATCTAAGGTCCGTGGTCTAGGCTTTTAGGTTCTTATACCCAAGTCCTAAGGCCCTACACCAGGGTCTAAAACCAAGGCCTAAGTTCCGTGGTCTAGGCTTTTAGTTTCTTATACCCAAGTCCTAAGGCCCTACACCAGGGTCTAGAACCAAGATCTAAGGTCCGTGGTCTAGGCTTTTACGTTCTTATACCCAAGTCCTAAGGCCCTACAAAAGGTCTAGAACCAAGACCTAAGGTCCGTGGTCTAGGCTTTTAGGTTCTTATACCCAAGTCCTAAGGCCCTACACCAGGGTCTAAAACCAAGATCAAAGGTCCGTGGTCTAGGCTTATAGGTTCTTATACCCAAGACCTAAGGTCCGTTGTCTAGGCTTTTAGGTTCTTATACACAAGTCCTAAGGCCCTACACCAGGGTCTAGAATCAAGATCTAAGGTCCGTGGTCTAGGCTTTTAGGTTCTTATACCCAAGTCCTAAGGCCCTACACCAGGGTCTAGAACCAAGATCTAAGGTCCGTGGTCTAGGCTTCTAGGTTCTTATACCCAAGACCTAAGGTCTGTTGTGTAGGCTTTTAGGTTCTAATACCCAAGTCCTAAGGCCCTACACCAGGGTCTAGAACCAAGATCTAAGGTCCGTGGTCTAGGCTTTTAGGTTCTTATACCCAAGTCCTAAGGCCCTACACCAGGGTCTAGAACCCAGATCTAAGGTCCGTGGTCTAGGCTTTTAGGTTCTTATACCCAAGTCCTAAGGCCCTACACCAGGGTCTAGAACCAAGATCTAAGGTCCATGGTCTAGGCTTTTAGGTTCTTATACCCAAGTCCTAAGGCCCTACACCAGGGTCTAGAACCAAGATCTAAGGTCCGTGGTCTAGGCTTTTAGCTTATTATACCCAAGTCCTAAGGCCCTACACCAGGGTCTAGAACCCAGATCTAAGGTCCGTGGTCCAGGCTTTTAGGTTCTTATACCCAAGTCCTAAGGCCCTACACCAGGGTCTAGAACCCAGATCTAAGGTCAGTGGTCTAGGCTTTTAGGTTCTTATACCCAAGTCCTAAGGCCCTACACCAGGGTCTAGAACCAAGATCTAAGGTCCGTGGTCTAGGCTTTTAGGTTCTTATACCCAAGTCCTAGGGCCCTACACCAGGGTCTAGAACCCAGATCTAAGGTCCGTGGTCTAGGCTTTTAGGTTCTTATACCCAAGTCCTAAGGCCCTACACCAGGGTCTAGAACCCAGATCTAAGGTCCGTGGTCTAGGCTTTTAGGTTCTTATACCCAAGTCCTAAGGCCCTACACCAGGGTCTAGAACCAAGATCTAAGGTCCGTGGTCTAGGCTTTTAGGTTCTTATACCCAAGTCCTAAGGCCCTACACCAGGGTCTAGAACCAAAATCTAAGGTCCGTGGTCTAGGCTTTTAGGTTCTTATACCCAAGTCCTAAGGCCCTACACCAGGGTCTAGAACCAAGATCTAAGGTCCGTGGTCTAGGCTTTTAGGTTCTTATACCCAAGTCCTAAGGCCCTACACCAGGGTCTAAAACCAAGATCTAAGGTCCGTGGTCTAGGCTTTTAGGTTCTTATACCCAATGACTAAGGCCCTACACCAGGGTCTAGAACCAAGATCTAAGGTCCGTGGTCTAGGCTTTTAAGTTCTTATACCCAAGTCCTAAGGCCCTACACCAGGGTCTAAAACCAAGATCTAAGGTCCGTGGTCTAGGCTTTTAGGTTCTTATACCCAAGTCCTAGGGCCCTACACCAGGGTCTAGAACCAAGATCTAAGGTCCGTGGTCTAGGCTTTTAGGTTCTTATACCCAAGTCCTAAGGCCCTACACCAGGGTCTAGAACCAAGACCTAAGGTCCGTGGTCTAGGCCTTTAGGTTCTTATACCCAAGTCCTAAGGCCCTACACCAGGGTCTAGAACCAAGATCTAAGGTCTGTGGTCTAGGCTTTTAGGTTCTTATACCCAAGTCCTAAGGCCCTACACCAGGGTCTAGAACCAAGATCTAAGGTCCGTGGTCCAGGCTTTTAGGTTCTTATACCCAAGATCTAATGCCCACACCATGGTCTAGAACCGAGATCTAAGGTCTGTGGTCTAGGCTTTTAGGTTCTTATACCCAAGTCCTAAGGCCCTACACCAGGGTCTAGAACCAAGATCTAAGGTCCGTGGTCTAGGCTTTTAGGTTCTTATACCCAAGACCTAAGGCCCTACACCAGGGTCTAGAACCAAGATCTAAGGTCCGTGGTCCAGGCTTAGGGTTTTAAGCTCTGAGACCCAAGACTTAAGGCCTTTCACCGTTTTCTAGGCTTTTAAGTATTTATACCCAAGGCCTAAGGCCCTACACCCTGGTCTAGTTTTTTAAGCTCTTACACCCAAGACCTAAGGCCATACACTCTGGTCTAGGCTTTTAGGTTATTATACCCAAGACCTAAGGCCCTACACCCTGGTCTAGGCTTTTAGGTTCTTATACCCAAGACCTAAGGCCCTACACCCTGGTCTAGGCTTTTAAGTACTTAGACCCAAGACCTAAGGCCATAAAGTAAAGACCTGAAAACTTACAAGGGAGTCGCGATTCACGACCCCTGAACAGACACTGTGGACCCAAGACCTAAGGCCTTACACCGTGGTCTAGGCTTTTAAGCTCTTATACCCAAGACCTAAGGCCATAAACCCTGGTCTATGCTTTTAAGCTCTTAGACTCAAGACCCAAGGGCATACACACTGGTCTAGGCTTTTAAGTACTTACTCCAAGACCTAAAGTCATAAACCATGGGCTAGGCTTTTAAGCACTTAAACTCAATGACTAAGGCGGTCCGCATGGGCTAGACTTAAGACCTAAGGCCATACACCCTGGTCTAGGCTTTTAAGTACTTATACCCAAGACCTAAGGCTATATACCGTTTTCTAGGCTTTTAAGCTCTTAGACTCAAGACCTAAGGCCATACACCGTTTTCTAGGCTTTTAAGGTCTCAGACTCAAGACCTAAGGTCATACACCGTGGTCTAGGCTGTTAAGTACTTATACCCAAGACCTAAGGCCCTACACCGTGGGCTAGGCTTTAAAGCTCTTAGACCCAAGACCTAAAACCATAGGGTTAAGACTTGAAAACTTACAAGTTAATCGCAACTCACGATCCCCGAAAAGACACCGTGGTCTAGACCCAATACTTAAGGCCCTACACGAAGACCCAAGAGCTAAGGTCCTTCACCATGATCTAGACCCTAAGACCAAAGACCTTACACTATGGTCTAGTACTCGGCATAAACCGTTTGCAGTTGTGGTTGTTTCATCTATTTCTAGAGGTAAGTCAGCCTCTAAGTTCTTAGAACCTAAGACCAAAGGCCTTATACCACGGTCTAGTACTCGGCATAAGCCATGTGCAGTTGTGGTTGTTTCATCTATAGCTAGAGGAAAGTCCTAAGTTCTTAGACCCTAAGACCAAAGGCCTTACACCATGGTCTAGTACTCGGCATAAACCGTTTTGCAGTTGTGGTTGTTTCATCTATAGCTAAAGGTAAGTCCTAGGTTCTTAGACCCTAAGACCAAAGGCCTTACATCATAGTCTAGTATTCCTTCTTAAGCCGTGTGCAGTGGTTAATTTGTCTATACTTAGAAGAAAGTCGGCCTTTAAGTTCTTAGACCCTAGACCTAAGACCCTACACCCATGGACTACAACCTGGACCTAAGGCCACATTCCGAGGTTTTGTACTCGTTTAAAACCGTGTGCAGTTGTGGTTGTTTCATCTATAGCTGGGCGAAGGTTGGCCTTTGATAACTGTGTGCAGTTATTACTGTTTCGTCTCGAAAAAGAGAAAGTTTATGCTTTTACACCATAACTTAGAACGAAAACCCATGGTCTTATTCCTAAAACCAAGGACCTTAGACCGATACCCTAGGACATAAGGGCTTAGACTTATTGCTTTAGATCTAGGGCAAAAGGAATTTAAATGAGGATCTAAGGCCTCATAATTTAGACCAACCCCAATCCCAAGCATTTAAGGCATTATACCATGGTCCTGTAAGTACCGGGTGTCCCATGAAGAGGTTTAAACGTTTGATTTTATATTATGTGTCCATTCATGCACCGAACTTTTTTAAACTTTACACAGTTTACAAAGTAGGTTCTAAAAATATTCTGGAAAAATTTCAACTCCCTAACCTTAGTATAAACAAAATGGCGGCATATTGAAAACAATACTTTTAAAACATTAAAAAAGGTGTTTTTGGTTTTATAAAATATTTTTATTAATACATTCTAGGGCTATATGAATTTTAAATAAAAAAACTAGAACATAGCCTAATGGAAAACCTTAATGTCCAAAATTATTAAAACTGTAAAACATCCACAGCAACACACTGATAACAGCGCGTAACAAATGATTCGTAAGCTCTTACAAAGAAACTCCGCGGTATCCAGAGAAGTTCCTGTTTGTTAAATTTTTTTAATATGCCGCCATTTTGTTTCTATTAGAGTTAGGGAGTTGTAATTTTTCCAGAATATTTTTAGAACCTACTTTGTAAACTGTGTAAAGTTTAAAAAAGTTTGGTGCATGAATGGGCACGTAATATAAAATCAAACGTTTAAACCTCTTCGTGGGACACCCGGTATATGACCTTAAACTTTTGACCTAAGACCAAAGACTTTAACATAAGTCTTAAGCCCTAAGACCCTACCCCATGGGCTAGTACTGGTCCTACACCATGAGGGACCGTGTAAAATGGCGTGCATAAAGCCAATCACATGGATTATTTGAAAGCCCAGGGCACATGAACACCTGTGTTTGCTGTTGGGCGTTTTTATGATTTGCGCTTTCGGGCGTTCTGCAAACTCGACGCGGAAATTACGATCGCAGACGTAAATTATTAAAAAACATCGTGTACACATCGATTTTGAAAAACGATCGTACACGTCGATTATTTTAAACAGCGTCTGGGCATCGATTCTAAAAAACGTTTGCAGACGTTAATTATTAAAAGGCATCGTCTACACATCGATTTTGAAAACGTTCGCAGACGTTAATTACTAAAGGGCATCGTCTACACATCGATTTGCAATATGCAGGTCGAGTTTGCAAAACGCCCGAAAGCGCAAATCATAAAAACGCCCAACAGCAAACACAGGTGTTCATGTGCCCTGGGCTTTCAAATAATCCATGTGATTGGCTTTATGCACGCCATTTTACACGGTCCCTCATGGTGTAGGACCAGTACTAGCCCATGGGGTAGGGTCTTAGGGCTTAAGACTTATGTTAAAGTCTTTGGTCTTAGGTCAAAAGTTTAAGGTCATATACTTACAGGTCCATGGTATAATGCCTTAAATGCTTGGGATTGGGGTTGGTCTAAATTATGAGGCCTTAGATCCTCATTTAAATTCCTTTTGCCCTAGATCTAAAGCAATAAGTCTAAGCCCTTATGTCCTAGGGTATCGGTCTAAGGTCCTTGGTTTTAGGAATAAGACCATGGGTTTTCGTTCTAAGTTATGGTGTAAAAGCATAAACTTTCTCTTTTTCGAGACGAAACAGTAATAACTGCACACAGTTATCAAAGGCCAACCTTCGCCCAGCTATAGATGAAACAACCACAACTGCACACGGTTTTAAACGAGTACAAAACCTCGGAATGTGGCCTTAGGTCCAGGTTGTAGTCCATGGGTGTAGGGTCTTAGGTCTAGGGTCTAAGAACTTAAAGGCCGACTTTCTTCTAAGTATAGACAAATTAACCACTGCACACGGCTTAAGAAGGAATACTAGACTATGATGTAAGGCCTTTGGTCTTAGGGTCTAAGAACCTAGGACTTACCTTTAGCTATAGATGAAACAACCACAACTGCAAAACGGTTTATGCCGAGTACTAGACCATGGTGTAAGGCCTTTGGTCTTAGGGTCTAAGAACTTAGGACTTTCCTCTAGCTATAGATGAAACAACCACAACTGCACATGGCTTATGCCGAGTACTAGACCGTGGTATAAGGCCTTTGGTCTTAGGTTCTAAGAACTTAGAGGCCGACTTACCTCTAGAAATAGATGAAACAACCACAACTGCAAACGGTTTATGCCGAGTACTAGACCATAGTGTAAGGTCTTTGGTCTTAGGGTCTAGATCATGGTGAAGGACCTTAGCTCTTGGGTCTTCGTGTAGGGCCTTAAGTATTGGGTCTAGACCACGGTGTCTTTTCGGGGATCGTGAGTTGCGATTAACTTGTAAGTTTTCAAGTCTTAACCCTATGGTTTTAGGTCTTGGGTCTAAGAGCTTTAAAGCCTAGCCCACGGTGTAGGGCCTTAGGTCTTGGGTATAAGTACTTAACAGCCTAGACCACGGTGTATGGCCTTAGGTCTTGAGTCTGAGACCTTAAAAGCCTAGAAAACGGTGTATGGCCTTAGGTCTTGAGTCTAAGAGCTTAAAAGCCTAGAAAACGGTATATAGCCTTAGGTCTTGGGTATAAGTACTTAAAAGCCTAGACCAGGGTGTATGGCCTTAGGTCTTAAGTCTAGCCCATGCGGACCGCCTTAGGCATTGAGTTTAAGTGCTTAAAAGCCTAGCCCATGGTTTATGACTTTAGGTCTTGGAGTAAGTACTTAAAAGCCTAGACCAGTGTGTATGCCCTTGGGTCTTGAGTCTAAGAGCTTAAAAGCATAGACCAGGGTTTATGGCCTTAGGTCTTGGGTATAAGAGCTTAAAAGCCTAGACCACGGTGTAAGGCCTTAGGTCTTGGGTCCACAGTGTCTGTTCAGGGGTCGTGAATCGCGACTCCCTTGTAAGTTTTCAGGTCTTTACTTTATGGCCTTAGGTCTTGGGTCTAAGTACTTAAAAGCCTAGACCAGGGTGTAGGGCCTTAGGTCTTGGGTATAAGAACCTAAAAGCCTAGACCAGGGTGTAGGGCCTTAGGTCTTGGGTATAAGAACCTAAAAGCCTAGACCAGGGTGTATGGCCTTAGGTCTTGGGTGTAAGAGCTTAAAAAACTAGACCAGGGTGTAGGGCCTTAGGCCTTGGGTATAAATACTTAAAAGCCTAGAAAACGGTGAAAGGCCTTAAGTCTTGGGTCTCAGAGCTTAAAACCCTAAGCCTGGACCACGGACCTTAGATCTTGGTTCTAGACCATGGTGTAGGGCCTTAGGTCTTGGGTATAAGAACCTAAAAGCCTAGACCACGGACCTTAGATCTTGGTTCTAGACCCTGGTGTAGGGCCTTAGGACTTGGGTATAAGAACCTAAAAGCCTAGACCACAGACCTTAGATCTCGGTTCTAGACCATGGTGTGGGCATTAGATCTTGGGTATAAGAACCTAAAAGCCTGGACCACGGACCTTAGATCTTGGTTCTAGACCCTGGTGTAGGGCCTTAGGACTTGGGTATAAGAACCTAAAAGCCTAGACCACAGACCTTAGATCTTGGTTCTAGACCCTGGTGTAGGGCCTTAGGACTTGGGTATAAGAACCTAAAGGCCTAGACCACGGACCTTAGGTCTTGGCTCTAGACCCTGGTGTAGGGCCTTAGGCCTTGGGTATAAATACTTAAAAGCCTAGAAAACGGTGAAAGGCCTTAAGTCTTGGGTCTCAGAGCTTAAAACCCTAAGCCTGGACCACGGACCTTAGATCTTGGTTCTAGACCCTGGTGTAGGGCCTTAGGTCTTGGGTATAAGAACCTAAAAGCCTAGACCACGGACCTTAGATCTTGGTTCTAGACCCTGGTGTAGGGCCTTAGGACTTGGGTATAAGAACCTAAAAGCCTAGACCACAAACCTTAGATCTCGGTTCTAGACCATGGTGTGGGCATTAGATCTTGGGTATAAGAACCTAAAAGCCTGGACCACGGACCTTAGATCTTGGTTCTAGACCCTGGTGTAGGGCCTTAGGACTTGGGTATAAGAACCTAAAAGCCTAGACCACAGACCTTAGATCTTGGTTCTAGACCCTGGTGTAGGGCCTTAGGACTTGGGTATAAGAACCTAAAGGCCTAGACCACGGACCTTAGGTCTTGGTTCTAGACCCTGGTGTAGGGCTTTAGGACTTGGGTATAAGAACCTAAAAGCCTAGACCACGGACCTTAGATCTTGGTTTTAGACCCTGGTGTAGGGCCTTAGGACTTGGGTATAAGAACCTAAAAGCCTAGACCACGGACCTTAGATCTTGGTTCTAGACCCTGGTGTAGGGCCTTAGTCATTGGGTATAAGAACCTAAAAGCCTAGACCACGGACCTTAGATCTTGGTTCTAGACCCTGGTGTAGGGCCTTAAGACTTGGGTATAAGAACCTAAAAGCCTAGACCACGGTTCTTAGATCTTGGTTCTAGACCCTGGTGTAGGGCCTTAGGACTTGGGTATAAGAACCTAAAAGCCTAGACCACGGACCTTAGATCTTGGTTCTAGACCCTGGTGTAGGGCCTTAGGACTTGGGTATAAGAACCTAAAAGCCTAGACCACGGACCTTAGATCTTGGTTCTAGACCCTGGTGTAGGGCCTTAGGACTTGGGTATAAGAACCTAAAAGCCTAGACCACGGACCTTAGATCTTGGTTCTAGACCCTGGTGTAGGGCCTTAGGACTTGGGTATAAGAACCTAAAAGCCTAGACCACGGACCTTAGATCTGGGTTCTAGACCCTGGTGTAGGGCCTTAGGACTTGGGTATAAGAACCTAAAAGCCTAGACCACGGACCTTAGATCTGGGTTCTAGACCCTGGTGTAGGGCCTTAGGACTTGGGTATAAGAAGCTAAAAGCCTAGACCACGGACCTTAGATCTTGGTTCTAGACCCTGGTGTAGGGCCTTAGGACTTGGGTATAAGAACCTAAAAGCCTAGACCACGGACCTTAGATCTTGGTTTTAGACCCTGGTGTAGGGCCTTAGGACTTGGGTATAAGAACCTAAAAGCCTAGACCACGGACCTTAGATCTTGGTTCTAGACCCTGGTGTAGGGCCTTAGTCATTGGGTATAAGAACCTAAAAGCCTAGACCACGGACCTTAGATCTTGGTTCTAGACCCTGGTGTAGGGCCTTAGGACTTGGGTATAAGAACCTAAAAGCCTAGACCACGGACCTTAGAACTTGGTTCTAGACCCTGGTGTAGGGCCTTAGGACTTGGGTATAAGAACCTAAAAGCCTAGACCACGGACCTTAGATCTTGGTTCTAGACCCTGGTGTAGGGCCTTAGGACTTGGGTATAAGAACCTAAAAGCCTAGACCACGGACCTTAGATCTTGGTTCTAGACCCTGGTGTAGGGCCTTAGGACTTGGGTATAAGAACCTAAAAGCCTAGACCACGGACCTTAGATCTTGGTTCTAGACCCTGGTGTAGGGCCTTAGGACTTGGGTATAAGAACCTAAAAGCCTAGACCACGGACCTTAGATCTGGGTTCTAGACCCTGGTGTAGGGCCTTAGGACTTGGGTATAAGAAGCTAAAAGCCTAGACCACGGACCTTAGATCTTGGTTCTAGACCCTGGTGTAGGGCCTTAGGACTTGGGTATAAGAACCTAAAGGCCCAGACCACGGACCTTAGGTCTTGGTTCTAGACCCTGGTGTAGGGCCTTAGGACTTGAGTATAAGAACCTAAAAGCCTAGACCACGGACCTTAGATCTGGGTTCTATACCCTGGTGTAGGGCCTTAGGACTTGGGTATAAGAACCTAAAAGCCTAGACCACGGACCTTAGATCTGGGTTCTAGACCCTGGTGTAGGGCCTTAGGACTTGGGTATAAGAAGCTAAAAGCCTAGACCACGGACCTTAGATCTTGGTTCTAGACCCTGGTGTAGGGCCTTAGGACTTGGGTATAAGAACCTAAAAGCCTAGACCATGGACCTTAGATCTTGGTTCTAGACCCTGGTGTAGGGCCTTAGGACTTGGGTATAAGAACCTAAAGGCCTAGACCACGGACCTTAGGTCTTGGTTCTAGACCCTGGTGTAGGGCCTTAGGACTTGGGTATAAGAACCTAAAAGCCTAGACCACGGACCTTAGATCTTGGTTCTAGACCCTGGTGTAGGGCCCTAGGACTTGGGTATAAGAACCTAAAAGCCTAGACCACGGACCTTAGATCTTGGTTTTAGACCCTGGTGTAGGGCCTTAGGACTTGGGTATAAGAACCTAAAAGCCTAGACCACGGACCTTAGATCTTGGTTCTAGACCCTGGTGTAGGGCCTTAGTCATTGGGTATAAGAACCTAAAAGCCTAGACCACGGACCTTAGATCTTGGTTCTAGACCCTGGTGTAGGGCCTTAGGACTTGGGTATAAGAACCTAAAAGCCTAGACCACGGACCTTAGATCTTGGTTCTAGACCCTGGTGTAGGGCCTTAGGACTTGGGTATAAGAACCTAAAAGCCTAGACCACGGACCTTAGATCTTGGTTCTAGACCCTGGTGTAGGGCCTTAGGACTTGGGTATAAGAACCTAAAAGCCTAGACCACGGACCTCAGATCTTGGTTCTAGACCCTGGTGTAGGGCCTTAGGACTTGGGTATAAGAACCTAAAAGCCTAGACCACGGACCTTAGATCTTGGTTCTAGACCCTGGTGTAGGGCCTTAGGACTTGGGTATAAGAACCTAAAAGCCTAGACCACGGACCTTAGATCTGGGTTCTAGACCCTGGTGTAGGGCCTTAGGACTTGGGTATAAGAACCTAAAAGCCTAGACCACGGACCTTAGATCTGGGTTCTAGACCCTGGTGTAGGGCCTTAGGACTTGGGTATAAGAAGCTAAAAGCCTAGACCACGGACCTTAGATCTTGGTTCTAGACCCTGGTGTAGGGCCTTAGGACTTGGGTATAAGAACCTAAAAGCCTAGACCATGGACCTTAGATCTTGGTTCTAGACCCTGGTGTAGGGCCTTAGGACTTGGGTATAAGAACCTAAAGGCCTAGACCACGGACCTTAGATCTTGGTTCTAGACCCTGGTGTAGGGCCTTAGGACTTGGGTATAAGAACCTAAAAGCCTAGACCACGGACCTTAGATCTTGGTTCTAGACCCTGGTGTAGGGCCTTAGTCATTGGGTATAAGAACCTAAAAGCCTAGACCACGGACCTTAGATCTTGGTTCTAGACCCTGGTGTAGGGCCTTAGGACTTGGGTATAAGAACCTAAAAGCCTAGACCACGGTTCTTAGATCTTGGTTCTAGACCCTGGTGTAGGGCCTTAGGACTTGGGTATAAGAACCTAAAAGCCTAGACCACGGACCTTAGATCTTGGTTCTAGACCCTGGTGTAGGGCCTTAGGACTTGGGTATAAGAACCTAAAAGCCTAGACCACGGACCTTAGATCTTGGTTCTAGACCCTGGTGTAGGGCCTTAGGACTTGGGTATAAGAACCTAAAAGCCTAGACCACGGACCTTAGATCTTGGTTCTAGACCCTGGTGTAGGGCCTTAGGACTTGGGTATAAGAACCTAAAAGCCTAGACCACGGACCTTAGATCTGGGTTCTAGACCCTGGTGTAGGGCCTTAGGACTTGGGTATAAGAACCTAAAAGCCTAGACCACGGACCTTAGATCTGGGTTCTAGACCCTGGTGTAGGGCCTTAGGACTTGGGTATAAGAAGCTAAAAGCCTAGACCACGGACCTTAGATCTTGGTTCTAGACCCTGGTGTAGGGCCTTAGGACTTGGGTATAAGAACCTAAAAGCCTAGACCACGGACCTTAGATCTCGGTTTTAGACCCTGTTGTAGGGCCTTAGGACTTGGGTATAAGAACCTAAAAGCCTAGACCACGGACCTTAGATCTTGGTTCTAGACCCTGGTGTAGGGCCTTAGTCATTGGGTATAAGAACCTAAAAGCCTAGACCACGGACCTTAGATCTTGGTTCTAGACCCTGGTGTAGGGCCTTAGGACTTGGGTATAAGAACCTAAAAGCCTAGACCACGGACCTTAGATCTTGGTTCTAGACCCTGGTGTAGGGCCTTAGGACTTGGGTATAAGAACCTAAAAGCCTAGACCACGGACCTTAGATCTTGGTTCTAGACCCTGGTGTAGGGCCTTAGGACTTGGGTATAAGAACCTAAAAGCCTAGACCACGGACCTTAGATCTTGGTTCTAGACCCTGGTGTAGGGCCTTAGGACTTGGGTATAAGAACCTAAAAGCCTAGACCACGGACCTTAGATCTGGGTTCTAGACCCTGGTGTAGGGCCTTAGGACTTGGGTATAAGAAGCTAAAAGCCTAGACAACGGACCTTAGATCTTGGTTCTAGACCCTGGTGTAGGGCCTTAGGACTTGGGTATAAGAACCTAAAAGCCTAGACCATGGACCTTTGATCTTGGTTCTAGACCCTGGTGTAGGGCCTTAGGACTTGGGTATAAGAACCTAAAGGCCCAGACCACGGACCTTAGGTCTTGGTTCTAGACCCTGGTGTAGGGCCTTAGGACTTGGGTATAAGAACCTAAAAGCCTAGACCACGGACCTTAGATCTGGGTTCTAGACCCTGGTGTAGGGCCTTAGGACTTGGGTATAAGAACCTAAAAGCCTAGACCACGGACCTTAGATCTGGGTTCTAGACCCTGGTGTAGGGCCTTAGGACTTGGGTATAAGAAGCTAAAAGCCTAGACCACGGACCTTAGATCTTGGTTCTAGACCCTGGTGTAGGGCCTTAGGACTTGGGTATAAGAACCTAAAAGCCTAGACCATGGACCTTAGATCTTGGTTCTAGACCCTGGTGTAGGGCCTTAGGACTTGGGTATAAGAACCTAAAGGCCTAGACCACGGACCTTAGGTCTTGGTTCTAGACCCTGGTGTAGGGCCTTAGGACTTGGGTATAAGAACCTAAAAGCCTAGACCACGGACCTTAGATCTTGGTTCTAGACCCTGGTGTAGGGCCCTAGGACTTGGGTATAAGAACCTAAAAGCCTAGACCACGGACCTTAGATCTTGGTTTTAGACCCTGGTGTAGGGCCTTAGGACTTGGGTATAAGAACCTAAAAGCCTAGACCACGGACCTTAGACCTTGGTTCTAGACCCTGGTGTAGGGCCTTAGTCATTGGGTATAAGAACCTAAAAGCCTAGACCACGGACCTTAGCTCTTGGTTCTAGACCCTGGTGTAGGGCCTTAGGACTTGGGTATAAGAACCTAAAAGCCTAGACCACGGACCTTAGATCTTGGTTCTAGACCCTGGTGTAGGGCCTTGGGACTTGGGTATAAGAACCTAAAAGCCTAGACCACGGACCTTAGATCTTGGTTCTAGACCCTGGTGTAGGGCCTTAGGACTTGGGTATAAGAACCTAAAAGCCTAGACCACGGACCTTAGATCTTGGTTCTAGACCCTGGTGTAGGGCCTTAGGACTTGGGTATAAGAACCTAAAAGCCTAGACCACGGACCTTAGATCTTGGTTCTAGACCCTGGTGTAGGGCCTTAGGACTTGGGTATAAGAACCTAAAAGCCTAGACCACGGACCTTAGATCTGGGTTCTAGACCCTGGTGTAGGGCCTTAGGACTTGGGTATAAGAAGCTAAAAGCCTAGACCACGGACCTTAGATCTTGGTTCTAGACCCTGGTGTAGGGCCTTAGGACTTGGGTATAAGAACCTAAAAGCCTAGACCACGGACCTTAGATCTTGGTTTTAGACCCTGGTGTAGGGCCTTAGGACTTGGGTATAAGAACCTAAAAGCCTAGACCACGGACCTTAGATCTTGGTTCTAGACCCTGGTGTAGGGCCTTAGTCATTGGGTATAAGAACCTAAAAGCCTAGACCACGGACCTTAGATCTTGGTTCTAGACCCTGGTGTAGGGCCTTAGGACTTGGGTATAAGAACCTAAAAGCCTAGACCACGGACCTTAGATCTTGGTTCTAGACCCTGGTGTAGGGCCTTAGGACTTGGGTATAAGAACCTAAAAGCCTAGACCACGGACCTTAGATCTTGGTTCTAGACCCTGGTGTAGGGCCTTAGGACTTGGGTATAAGAACCTAAAAGCCTAGACCACGGACCTTAGATCTGGGTTCTAGACCCTGGTGTAGGGCCTTAGGACTTGGGTATAAGAACCTAAAAGCCTAGACCACGGACCTTAGATCTGGGTTCTAGACCCTGGTGTAGGGCCTTAGGACTTGGGTATAAGAAGCTAAAAGCCTAGACCACGGACCTTACATCTTGGTTCTAGACCCTGCTGTAGGGCCTTAGGACTTGGGTATAAGAACCTAAAAGCCTAGACCACGGACCTTAGATCTTGGTTCTAGACCCTGGTGTAGGGCCTTAGGACTTGGGTATAAGAACCTAAAAGCCTAGACCACGGACCTTAGATCTTGGTTCTAGACCCTGGTGTAGGGCCTTAGGACTTGGGTATAAGAACCTAAAAGCCTAGACCACGGACCTTAGGATCTTGGTTCTAGACCCTGGTGTAGGGCCTTAGGACTTGGGTATAAGAACCTAAAAGCCTAGACCACGGACCTTAGATCTGGGTTCTAGACCCTGGTGTAGGGCCTTAGGACTTGGGTATAAGAACCTAAAAGCCTAGACCACGGACCTTAGATCTGGGTTCTAGACCCTGGTGTAGGGCCTTAGGACTTGGGTATAAGAAGCTAAAAGCCTAGACCACGGACCTTAGATCTTGGTTCTAGACCCTGGTGTAGGGCCTTAGGACTTGGGTATAAGAACCTAAAAGCCTAGACCACGGACCTTAGATCTTGGTTTTAGACCCTGGTGTAGGGCCTTAAGACTTGGGTATAAGAACCTAAAAGCCTAGACCACGGACCTTAGATCTTGGTTCTAGACCCTGGTGTAGGGCCTTAGTCATTGGGTATAAGAACCTAAAAGCCTAGACCACGGACCTTAGATCTTGGTTCTAGACCCTGGTGTAGGGCCTTAGGACTTGGGTATAAGAACCTAAAAGCCTAGACCACGGACCTTAGATCTTGGTTCTAGACCCTGGTGTAGGGCCTTAGGACTTGGGTATAAGAACCTAAAAGCCTAGACCATGGACCTTAGATCTTGGTTCTAGACCCTGGTGTAGGGCCTTAGGACTTGGGTATAAGAACCTAAAGGCCCAGACCACGGACCTTAGGTCTTGGTTCTAGACCCTGGTGTAGGGCCTTAGGACTTGGGTATAAGAACCTAAAAGCCTAGACCACGGACCTTAGATCTGGGTTCTAGACGCTGGTGTAGGGCCTTAGGACTTGGGTATAAGAACCTAAAAGCCTAGACCACGGACCTTAGATCTTGGTTCTAGACCCTGGTGTAGGGCCTTAGGACTTGGGTATAAGAACCTAAAAGCCTAGACCACGGACCTTAGATCTTGGTTCTAGACCCTGGTGTAGGGCCTTAGGACTTGGGTATAAGAACCTAAAAGCCTAGACCACGGACCTTAGATCTTGGTTCTAGACCCTGGTGTAGGGCCTTAGGACTTGGGTATAAGAACCTAAAAGCCTAGACCACGGACCTTAGACCTTGGTTCTAGACCCTGGTGTAGGGCCTTAGTCATTGGGTATAAGAACCTAAAAGCCTAGACCACGGACCTTAGCTCTTGGTTCTAGACCCTGGTGTAGGGCCTTAGGACTTGGGTATAAGAACCTAAAAGCCTAGACCACGGACCTTAGATCTTGGTTCTAGACCCTGGTGTAGGGCCTTAGGACTTGGGTATAAGAACCTAAAAGCCTAGACCACGGACCTTAGATCTTGGTTCTAGACCCTGGTGTAGGGCCTTAGGACTTGGGTATAAGAACCTAAAAGCCTAGGACACGGACCTTAGATCTTGGTTCTAGACCCTGGTGTAGGGCCTTAGGACTTGGGTATAAGAACCTAAAAGCCTAGACCACGGACCTTAGATCTTGGTTCTAGACCCTGGTGTAGGGCCTTAGGACTTGGGTATAAGAACCTAAAAGCCTAGACCACGGACCTTAGATCTGGGTTCTAGACCCTGGTGTAGGGCCTTAGGACTTGGGTATAAGAAGCTAAAAGCCTAGACCACGGACCTTAGATCTTGGTTCTAGACCCTGGTGTAGGGCCTTAGGACTTGGGTATAAGAACCTAAAAGCCTAGACCACGGACCTTAGATCTTGGTTTTAGACCCTGGTGTAGGGCCTTAGGACTTGGGTATAAGAACCTAAAAGCCTAGACCACGGACCTTAGATCTTGGTTCTAGACCCTGGTGTAGGGCCTTAGTCATTGGGTATAAGAACCTAAAAGCCTAGACCACGGACCTTAGATCTTGGTTCTAGACCCTGGTGTAGGGCCTTAGGACTTGGGTATAAGAACCTAAAAGCCTAGACCACGGACCTTAGATCTTGGTTCTAGACCCTGGTGTAGGGCCTTAGGACTTGGGTATAAGAACCTAAAAGCCTAGACCACGGACCTTAGATCTTGGTTCTAGACCCTGGTGTAGGGCCTTAGGACTTGGGTATAAGAACCTAAAAGCCTAGACCACGGACCTTAGATCTGGGTTCTAGACCCTGGTGTAGGGCCTTAGGACTTGGGTATAAGAACCTAAAAGCCTAGACCACGGACCTTAGATCTGGTTCTAGACCCTGGTGTAGGGCCTTAGGACTTGGGTATAAGAAGCTAAAAGCCTAGACCACGGACCTTAGCATCTTGGTTCTAGACCCTGCTGTAGGGCCTTAGG
The DNA here is from genome assembly GCA_030545055.2 of Neoaliturus tenellus. Classification (NCBI taxonomy): domain Eukaryota; kingdom Metazoa; phylum Arthropoda; class Insecta; order Hemiptera; family Cicadellidae; genus Neoaliturus; species Neoaliturus tenellus. The sequence continues at coordinate 56,190 of JAQYXR010000784.1, forward strand.
ACTTGGGTATAAGAACCTAAAAGCCTAGACCACGGACCTTAGATCTTGGTTCTAGACCCTGGTGTAGGGCCTTAGGACTTGGGTATAAGAACCTAAAAGCCTAGACCACGGACCTTAGATCTTGGTTCTAGACCCTGGTGTAGGGCCTTAGGACTTGGGTATAAGAACCTAAAAGCCTAGACCACGGACCTTAGATCTTGGTTCTAGACCCTGGTGTAGGGCCTTAGGACTTGGGTATAAGAACCTAAAAGCCTAGACCACGGACCTTAGATCTTGGTTCTAGACCCTGGTGTAGGGCCTTAGGACTTGGGTATAAGAACCTAAAAGCCTAGACCACGGACCTTAGATCTTGGTTCTAGACCCTGGTGTAGGGCCTTAGGACTTGGGTATAAGAACTAAAAGCCTAGACCACGGACCTTAGATCTTGGTTCTAGACCCTGGTGTAGGGCCTTAGGACTTGGGTATAAGAACCTAAAAGCCTAGACCACGGACCTTAGATCTTGGTTTTAGACCCTGGTGTAGGGCCTTAGGACTTGGGTATAAGAACCTAAAAGCCTAGACCACGGACCTTAGATCTTGGTTCTAGACCCTGGTGTAGGGGCCTTAGTCATTGGGTATAAGAACCTAAAAGCCTAGACCACGGACCTTAGATCTTGGTTCTAGACCCTGGTGTAGGGCCTTAGGACTT
>JAQYXR010000785.1:0-56819 GCA_030545055.2 Neoaliturus tenellus
GACTCTAGGAAATGTGTTTATGGGGGTTCTGCAACCTCAGAAGGAAGCGCGATCCAATTAGACAAAAAATGTCACGTGAAGTTTCGTGAAGTAATGTGGTCGAAAGCTGAAACAGGCCCCCCAACCTCTTTAATTGGTCAAGAGCCGATTTAAGACCCACACACTCTTCAATCGGATGGCAACTAACAACCACAGTCTTGGATAGGAATGAGGTTTAAGCCAGCTCTTGACCAATCAGAGAAGAGGGTGTGGGGCCTGTTTCAGCTCTGGACCAATCAAAAACATCACCTCACCATTTTCGAACAATCACACACTCTTCCTTCAGATCTTGCAGTACCCTCATAACACATCTACTGACTCTGTTAATAATCACACCATATTCCAGCATATTATATCCAGCACCATAGATTATAAGATTATAGGTTATGTTGGAAAAATTATAGTCCTAGATAAGAAGTAACTTATGATTGTTTAAAAGGAAAATGTAAAAGTCATTCCAAATCTTTAAATCAAGTAAAGAGCCACAAGCCACTGCAATTGATACCAAGAAACAAACTGAAGTGGTAAAAGTAACGATGTAACATTTTATATCCCAGAAATTTCGAGATATATTGCTTCTACATTGACCGTATTGTATGAAAATAAAAATATTCTTATTGAGCTAATGTTAGGCATCACCCAATTTGCAGATCCTGAAACATTAACTCTAATGAGGCTCTGATTTCTGAGGACTTACCAACGACGTTCATCCGGCTCTCGCCGTGCACGGAGGAGAAGGCCGGTGCCTCGGCGGAGACCTCGCAGCGGTACATGCCACTGGACCGCAGCGGCACGTTGCGGATCACCACCTTCTGGGCGTCTGACTTGAATTGCTGCAACAACACAACCCTTCTATACAACACATTGAGACTCTGGCCGTGAACGGAGGAGGAGGCCGGCGCCTCGGTGGAGACCTCGCAGCGGTACATGCCACTGGACCGCAGCGGCACGTTGCGGATCACCTCCTTCTGGGCGTCTGACTTGAATTGCTGCAACAACACAACCCTTCTATACAACACATTGAGACACTGGCCGTGCACGGAGGAGGAGGCCGGCGCCTCGGTGGAGACCTCGCAGCGGTACATGCCACTGGACCGCAGCGGCACGTTGCGGATCACCACCCTCTGGGCGTCTGACTTGAATTGCTGCAACAACACAACCCTTCTATACAACACATTGAGACTCTGGCCGTGCACGGAGGAGGAGGCCGGCGCCTCGGTGGAGACCTCGCAGCGGTACATGCCACTGGACCGCAGCGGCACGTTGCGGATCACCACCTTCTGGGCGTCTGACTTGAATTGCTGCAACAACAAACTTGTATACAACACATTGAGACTCTCGCCGTGCACGGAGGAGGAGGCCGGCACCTCGGCGGAGACCTCGCAGCGGTACATGCCACTGGACCGCAGGGGCACGTTGCGGATCACCACCTTCTGGGCGTCCGACTTGAATTGCTGCAACAACACAACCCGCGTATGGATATGCCATGAGTTAACATTTACGGATATCACTTATATAAGGTAGAACAATTTATATAAATGAATGTATTTTTCTAATCATTAAGTTAATCAGATTTTTGATTCTTCTGTAAAAATTTTTAAACTTTCACTTTAAGTAGTTTTAAATTTTTATTATGAGAAATATTTTTATTAGCAAGAAAATCGTGAGACCTAATTCCATATTTGCGTAAAACATTTTAAGATAAATATACGATGGTTAATTTTATGTCACTTACATCGACATTGATGCCGTCAATGTAGTAGGTGTGCTGTGGAGGGTTGCCTTTGGGCACGTATCTGTAGAACTCGTCGTGGTCCTTGTACCAGGACACGGAATACAGCTTGTCGCCCTGAAGATCAAACTCGCACAGCAGTTCCACCGGCTCCCCCCTCAGCGTGTACTGTGGTACCGACACTCGCACCATCTTGAGGCTGATCCCACCTGCAACAGCAAACACTCTGTGTGAAATAAGGCCAATGTCGGTATAGCAGTTCCACCGGCTCCCCCCTCAGCGTGTACTGTGGTACCGAAACTCGCACCATCTTGAGGCTGATCCCACCTGCAACAGCAAACACTCTGTGTGAAATGAAGTCAATGTCGGTATAGCAGTTCCACCAGCCTCCCTCTCAGCGTGTACTGCGGCACCGACACTCGCACCATCTTGAGGCTGATCCCACCTGCAACAGCAAACACTCTGTGTGAAATGAAGTCAATGTCGGTATAGCAGTTCCACCGGCTCCCTCTTAGCATGTGCTGCGGCACCGACACTCGCACCATCTTAAGGCTGTTCCCATTTGCAACAGCAAAAACTCTGTGTGAAGTAAATCCAATATCGGTATATTAGTTTAATTGGTCCCCTGTATTATTTTCAATAGTTTCAACTAAATTTGTTAAGGATGATCAAAAATCCATCTCATAGAGTACTTCGGCACAAAAAAGCAACGGATATAATATTGAGTAGTACTTATAGTCGATGTCAGTATAGCAGTTTCTGTAGCAAGAAGCTTCCAACTTTCAAACTGTACTGCTGTTAATTACACTCACTAACGTTGATGTGTTCATATTTCAATAAATTTATGATCAGAAAATGTTTGGATAGTGACTGTATGTTTTCTTGTTCTTATGGCACTAATGTTCTCTTATTCAATTGTTAGTGATTTTTTTAATATTCAACCATATTTTATCGTCTTTGGTGAAAATTTCTGACAACCACTGCGCTATTTTATTGATGGCAACATCATTATAACAGAGAATGCTCTCGAAATGCATGGATTTATCCATGATTTACCGGTAGAAATTATAGCATATTACTGTAAAAACAATATTCTTATCATTTATATTCATTTACGATGTATACAAATGTCATGGAATAAAGAATTTATTTTATTTATTTATTGTGAAGTATAAATAGTTTATTCATGTAATCAATTGAAAATTGGACAAATAAATTGACTATTTCTATTAAATTTAATTTTTTCATGAAAAAAAAATTATGAACATCACGGCTAATTGAGTCATAAAAATATTACTATGATCAGATTCGAATTTGAAATCAATTGGAAGTAGGCAGAAATTTTATATTTTCTTCAATACATGGTTTTATGTTATACAATTCAATAATTTGATCAACTAGGGTCAAGGAGGGTTAATTAAATAGTTAGGTCAGTTAATTAAATAGAGGTCAAAATTAAATAGTTCAACAGCTAACAGATTTGAACTAGACACTCTTTGGTTTTAAATAATGAATAAATTATATGTATTTGAATTATGACTTACTAAGCTGAAAATATGGAACGTATTACCTCATATTTATTTCCTTATCACAATACCTTACTGTTGGCCTATAAAAAGATTTGTTTGATTGAATATTTATTTATCTTTGAAAAAATAGTTGCATTAAAAAATGATTGATAAAAAATCCTCTATCGGTGTGGATTTTTAGTATCTAATTCCGTTTTAAGGTGTTTCTTACATTTGAAAAAACAATATCTACACACCTGCCTTGAAATAATAATTTGGGTTACAATTAATTATTGTGTAAAACTTATTATAGTAATTGAGTAAATTAATTATTGTGTTATTATGTGGTTCACAATTCATTATACACATGGATAAAAGTTATCAAACAATTATAAAACAAACTACTTTGATAAAATTTTTGAAATAGTTCAAGCCACCTTAATATATTATTTTTCTTGTACTATTCTTTGTCAAAATTTAATAAAAGATGCAATATTTTAAGTATTCTACATAGAAGGCTATGAAGTAATTAGGTGGAATAAATACTAATATTGTCAAATTATTTTACTTTAAGAAGTTCAAAAGTTGGCGAAAGATTCGTGTTGAGGTATTGAATCGCCTCGTCACGTAGGAAAGATCTTTTCCGCAAAACGGATTTGTATTTGTGACTCGAATGCCCAAAGCGACGTCTTAGACTTTACTTGATGGAATATCTGAGAGGATCCCAACATATTGAGTTAAAAAGTCTTGTCCCTGCAATTTTATCAATTTGTGCGTTTATAACATATTAAATATAAACGTTATCGTATCATGTAAGAAAAATTTATTTACAAATAAAAATACATTAAAAGTAACTTCAAATATGTTTATTCTTCCACTTATTACAACATTTAGCTTAAACACGAGAGTAAAATGAGTTTCGAATAAACTAACGTTTATCCCTTATAAGAAAATGAAATAAAAGTTTAAGCTAAATACTAACTAATGAGTATTAGCTTACTAATAACATTAAAATAACAAATTATTTACAGTATTTTATGATTCCTTATAAACAAGTAAAAAATAGAGCTAAATAAAAAGTATATCAACTATACCATTACAAATTATATCATGATAACTAAAAACAATAATTTAGGAAAGATTTTAGCTAATTTTATTAATTCGTCTAACGCTATATAATTTTACTAACTAAACTAAAAAAATAATATTGGCATATTCTTAATTTTTGAATTTATTGCTTACTTAACTTTAAATTTAAACATTAAAACTATAAAATAATGATCGTTGAAATAAATGGTTAAGCAGCTTGAAAGGACAATATTGGTGTTCACTAAACTATTAACCTAATGATAGTTCAATTGCAGTGCTGTATCATAGCCAATGACTATATTGTACCTGAGTAAACATATAATTTTCCAATCACCATGAATGTGTTCCACGCCATATGTATTGTGAAAAAATGCATACCAATATAAGTTATTTCATTAATAGTTAGATTTTTTTCTAAATTACAATCCTGAAAATATTTAATTGTACACAGACATGTAATTGATATTAAGAACCAAAACTATGAATACATAATCTGAGGACAGTGCACAGTTGGAATGTTTGCATTTACCTCTATGAGGGGTAGATTGCTCAACAAGAGATATTTAATGATAAATACACAGTAGCTAGTGAACACAAGATATACACAAACCATGCCGTTATAGCCCCTAGGGGCATGAGGAGGCAAACTTGGAATTAACCTTGAAAATTATAGGTAAAACTTGTTTTTTAGGTTCAAGCCATGGTTCCCAAGCAACGAGAGCACAGTTGTTACACATGTACGGTACTGAAGGGGTGGTCAGTCAAGGTTAGCGTACAGGTAACGTGGTTGTTACATGTCAATCAGACTGCATTTTAGGATTTAGCTCTCTATTGGGCCAAACTGCATGAACAGTACTCTACTTTAACTATTTTTACAAAGAACTTTAGCCTATTGTAATAACTTTAGGCCTACCATTATGTTTATGTTTATATGATATCAGATTTTCTTTTTAAAGTCTTTCAAAGTATTCAACTATGATCCTCGTCACAATATTTAATGAGATGTTTATTCATTTTTTTTATATTCAATTATTTGTTGTTTAATCAATTAGGTTTAATATAAAAACCATTATTTGTTGCTATTAAAAACCTATATCATTAATGTCACATTTAGAATTGAAAGATTATTAGTGCCAGATAATTAACATGTTCTTAAATTTTGATGTCTTTTTTTCTACATTTAGTATGAATAAAATAATAGTATAAAAAAATCAGAATACAATAAATCCAAAATATAAAATAAAAAATTTTATTTTGTCTTTAAAATTGTATTTATTTCCATTAAATAAATGAAGCTCATTGATTGTACTCGTATTCTACAAGTGAATCTTTTCTTATTATCGGTTAACGATTTTTAAGTATAATAAATGCGTGATAATTTAATAAAATGGTTTATCAAATGCGGTTAATTGACATGTGAGTTACTTTTGACACGTCAATCAAAGTTCCACGAACTGTTTTGCCTACAAGACTTCCACACGCACGCAGTGGCCAATACAAAAGAGGCTGATCGTAAAAAGCACAGCGTCGATCACATTTCTGATGACCCAAGATGGCGACAAAACGCAGGCCTGGACGTGACGTGGGATACAACTGTGATTCTCCACAGCGTGCGGTGATTTTATCAAACGTAGTATAGCATCTTAATATTTTTAAAATTTATATTAGTTAAAAATGTAATTAATGTTTTTTTAAGTTACATAATTTAACTTTGAATGATTGTGAAATACAAAATGAAACAACAAAGTCAGTATTTTATAAAAGTGTTATTTTTTTATCGGCATAACTATTCATTATTTGAAAAAAAAATGCATCCTATGTACGTTCCATTACGGTATTTGCCGGTTTTATACCCCACCAATTAATTTAAAATGTGTTTTAGTCAAGTTAGGTTAGTTAAGTTACCATGGACCAAGTTCAGTCCCTACAAAAAATACCAAAATGAATTTAATAGTTTAAGTGAACGTAATCATAAATATCTTCTAAACAAATTGAAATTCATTAACGTCAAGGAATCGGTTTAAGGCAATCCTCACTTTAGCACTTATTGTATATGTACTTAAGAAATTTCAGTTATTTTACTGTAAAAAAGACAAATTAATAAGGAAAAATTGTTTCCCCATAACAAAAACAACCTGGTGTTACTTTCAGTAGATTGTTTTCAATAAATAAATATGGCTAAGCGTAACTTTAAATGCAAATAATAAACAAATTTACTTACATAATCAATTAAAATTTAAGGGGAATAAGGGGAAAAGTCCTGCAACGTTTATAATGTTCTATAACAAGTTATCTTAGCTTTGGCCAGTAAAACTTATGGCACTTTGTAAAATTTACTTTTTTTAATTTTAAATAATATTTTAATATCTTTAACTACGTACTAAATCTTCTAACTTTCATTTTGGAGCTTTAATACACTGGTTCCATTCCTTCCTGACTGACCGTTTCCAAAGAGTCAGTTTGAATGGTTCTTCAGGTAAATTCTCATCGTCCTACAAGCTTTCTCAGCGAGGTGTTCCCCAAGGATGTATTCTCTCTCCTGTTTTATTATTAATGTATATTCATTATGAAGGAGAGGATTGTCACATAAATATATTCGCTGATGATGTAGCGCTCTTAATCAAGGCTCCGAATGATACCAGCTTAGACAATACCATCAACTCAGTTATCAAAAAGTTGATAAGTTGGTTTGAATGCAATGGTCTTCTTCTCAACCAAGAAAAAACGCAATGCATCAACTTTAGTCTTTTTGATTCAGCTCAAAGGAGTCAAAATGGCCTTGCATCCCAGCTGATGAGCCTCTCTTTATCCACTAAATTCCTTGGCGTCACTTTTGATACCTCCATTAAATGGCACTGTCACATGCAAAACATCGTAAAACGTATCAGTTCTGCTTTGTTTGCCATCCGCATTATTAGATCAACTTGTAGCAAGGAAGTTCTCATTGACGTCTATCGTGGATATTGCGAGAGTATTTTGCGCTATGGAATTGCTGTTTGGGGTAGTTCTTCGGATCTTGAAAAATTGCTCAAGCTTTAAAAAAAGATTTTGAGGCTAATTTTTGGTCTCTGCCCTCGCCATCCCTGTAAGGAAGTGTTTAAAGATGCCGGGATTCTTACAGTGCATTCACTGTATATTCAACAGGTCCTCATTCTGACCTTTGTTAACAAAGATCAATTAATTCCTTTGGGGCATTTTCATGACCACCGAACGAGGAATGGCAACATCCTCTGTTATCCAAGACACAGGACTGCGGCCTTCGAGAGGAGCCCGTTCTACAGGGGAATCACGTTTTTTAATAAATTGCCTCTGGTGATGAGATCTGCAAGCTCTCTTTCCCTATTTAAGAGAAAATTAAAAAGTTTCCTTACATGTAATGCTTTTTACTCCGTAGCTGAGTTTTTGAGTTTGTAATTTGTAGTCAGGGCAAAATGTAATGAGGTATACCTACCAAGAATATTTTTCTGTTAACTTTGTAGTCTTTTTATGTTATGTTTTAGTTTTAGTGATACATGGACACTGCATCATATTTGTTACAATATATTGTATACAAATCTTATATGCAAATAAATGATTTGATTTGATTTGATTTGAATACACTTCATAAAATAGGTTTTAACACAGAGTTTTTGTTTCAGGTTTCAATTCAGTAAATGGTGTGTCTCGTTCGATGAACATTCCAAGACAACCTCACCATGGACATTATAACACTGTAATCACATATTTTATTTGAAATTATTCTTTTTTCAGTATTTTAATATCAAATGGGGTAAATTATAGTCTTCTAAATGTTAAAAATGTGTTTTATTCTTTTATAATTACTTAATAACAAATTATAATGGCATCAAGAACTTCAAATAGAGAGTTAGTTTTTGCAACAAACGCAAATCTTACTGTAAACGATAAACCCTATATGTATTGATAAATATATAGAGTATGCTCTGTACAGGATGGTTAAACAAGATAATTTTTTTACGATTAGCCACTTAAGAAGAAAAAATCTTTCCACTACTTAAAGCAGGTAAAGTTGGTAAATATTTCATTAAATAATGGTTACCGTTTACCGTATATAAAAAATTGAAATAAATAAAAGTAAGCTGATAATTAAGCAGGCATTTTAAGCACTTGGCCACCTATCCAATAAACTCAAAAGAGTACGCTATGGCAGCATTCCCTTGAATAAATAGTCTTTTCCTTTTTTAATTATTATTATTAATACATTAAAGTTGAAGTTGTTGATTCTAACATTATTTTCTTGATTTTACATATGGCCGATTGCACCTTCTTGTCACGTAGTGAAGATCCGCGGAGCAAAACGGGTTTGGATTTGTGACTAGAATTCCAAACATGCCCACTTTATTGATGGAATTTTCAAGACGTCGTTTACTCATGTGTCAACAACTACATAGATTAACAATTTAACAGAATTTTTAGGCATGTAATAAGAATTTTCTGTTGAAGTATTTTTATTGGCATAGTAAGGATTGGATCATTTTGATTAATTATTTAGTTATTAATAAAATAAATAATAACAGTAGTCTAGTAGTAACATGGCTTACTAAGCAAAGTTTTCTCACATTAAAAGTTTTATTCATAAACTATCTTTATGAAGAAACAACTATACAACACGTTAAATATGGAATAACAATAATGTGTTATTTATAACCATATCTTAACCAACGAGATATTTTATTTGTATATATTCAAGAACAAGTTCGAAGTAAGTTTATATGATTAAAAACTAAAATTATAAATTATTCATAATATTAACTTTACAATAAATGTATTAAATGTTGCAAAACATTACAATTATAATTTATTTATTTTCCATACAAGTTTATTAATATATGGGAATTTCGAACATGGCGAGATTAATATTTAGCTCATAACTCATTAATGCAATTCTATTCAACAATTAAAAAGTAAACTAAGTTCTGGAGCCGATGACATTCCTCCAAAGATATTAAAAGATTTTTTTGGATTTCCTTGCATTCCCTCTATCACATCTCATTGCCCATTCTTTTATTCATGGACAGTTTCCAAGCCCACTTAAAATAACAAGAGTCAGGCCTATCTATAAGAAGGGAGATGAGAAGATATGTGATAATTATAGACCCATATCCATACTACCATCTCTGACCAAAGTTTATGGAAAGGTAGTTATGGAGAGATTATGTTATTTTTTTTAAGACGAACCATATCATAATTGAGGATCAGCATGGTTTTGTCAAAAGTAAAAATACCACCATTGCAATGTTTTCATTAATAAATCACATAGTTAAAAGTTAGACTCCAAGTACCACTCACTCGGCATCTTCTTCGACCAGTAAGGCGTTTGACCAGATAGACTATGACCTTTTAGTATCTAAGATTAACAACATGTTAATCCGACCCCTCGGCCTCCAATTGGTTCCTCTCGTTTCTTACAGGACGAAGGCAATACGACTCATGACTTATGTTAATTTTACAAAATTTCTTACAAAATGATGGAAAATGTGAGTTTTATGTAAAAGGTTCAGGAAAGAGATATTGTATTTAGTAAATAAATGATGAGTTACTAGTCTTTAGAGTCCGGATAGAAATATAAAATCATAATTTATTTCAACAATAATATTTATATACATACGCAACTATTTCTATGTTACAAATAAACAAGTATTCGATCATTAATCATACAATGAGAAATGTTGGAGATGATATGATAGATATTTTATACTAGAAACATAATGTATATTAAAGACCTCGGATACTTTGACCACCGAGGCATAAGAATCAGATTAACAAAGTTATATATTTCCCATAAACCTTATATTAAATCAGGGTCATTTAAAGTTTACTGCTTATCTTAGTCTATGTAGTCTTTAATAATATTAAATCTTTGTTTTCAGATAAGTAAATCCATAAATATAAAATATATTTATGATAAGTAAACTTTGGTTCAATTGGATAAACTTTCTCTATATATTTAAAAGGTGGAAAGTATCAAGGCGTATCCATTAATTTGTTTTATTCTAAATGAGTTCTACTTCTTAATATATAAATTTTAATATTATTGTTACTTTTTGTTGTGTAACTTTTATGAATAAATAGCAACAATAAGGTTTTATTTGGTTCCAAACGACGTATAGATATTTAATTTAAAGGTTTTTATAAAAAAATGATCATAATAAGAGTGTTAAAACTGAGAATTTGGGTCAGTATGTTAATAAACTAATACACATAAATAAGAGTGTGGGCTATTAATTAAACTAGATTTAAACCTTTTTAAAGGACATTACACTTTTTTGGGTTTTATAATTTTTCTTGGGATCTGTTTGAACGTTCTCATCATCGTAGTTTGAAATAAGTCTTCTTGGTAGTGTATGAGAATAAAGTGGTTGAGTGCAGTGATAATGTCACAGGTGGAATACCAAAGTTGCAAGTAGCTCTTAACGGCAATATGTGTAGGTCCTATCAGCTTACCAACTCCCATTACTCCACACTTAAGTTGGGTTGAGTTCCCTTATCACGTTACTAAGTAATATTGGGATGTGTAAAAGGCCTTCTCAAAACATGAACGATTAGTTCGTCGGAGTCAAAACTACTTTGTTAGGCCAAAAGCATTACTAAAGTGAATGTTTTTTAATTAATGTAATTTTTTTTATGAAAGGATGAAACTAAAAGTGAATAAATTATCATATAGTAAAAGAATATTAATACGTAATTACAAATTGAAAGATTGAGCAATTTATAAACCTCATTGGTTTTAACAAGATGCATCCGCCCTGTCCACGGTTAACGTGGGATCGTCTACTCTCCCGAAGATCGAGCGGAGGCCTTCGCGGACACCATGGAGGACCAATTCTCCCCTAAAGCCGATGTGTACGACGAAGATCACTGCGAGATGGTAGAGAACTTCCTAGACGCCTACGACCCGTAAGATGATCTCCCTCTGCCCCTCGTGACCCAGGAGGAGGTCACCGAGCGCATCCGTCGTCTGGGGCCGAGGAAGGCTCCTGGGCCGGACTCTCTTGGAACCCCGGCTCTCCAGAAGCTGCCAGCTTGGGTGGTCGTGATGATCACCTCCATCTTCAACTCCTGCCTCCGCCTTTCTCACTTCCCGGCCACCTGGAAGGAGGCGAAGGTGATCATGATCCCCAAGCCTGGCAAGGATCAGCTTTTCCCGGACAACCACAGGCCGATCTCTTTGCTGCCCACGCTCTCCAAGATCCTTGAGCGCATCATCCTGTCGAGGTTCCCGGAAGAGTTCTTCGCATCTATCAGGGTCGACCAGTTTGGCTTCAGGAGGGGCCACTCTACAACTCACCAGCTCCGCAGGGTCCTCAACACCATCTCTGGGACCCTGGTCAGGAAGCACCACGCCACCTCGGTCCTGATAGACGTCAGAAAGGCCTTCGATCGAGTATGGCATGACGGACTACTCTACAAGTTGGCAGACTCCCCCCTCCCCGGACGTCTCTGAAAGCTGCTGCGGAGCTACCTCTTCCACCGCCAGTTCTTCGTTAGCGTTGCGGCCTCACGTTCCACCACTCGACCCGTCTCTTCTGGCGTGCCACAGGGTTCAGTACTCGGACCGATACTGTACCTGTGGTATGCGAATGACATGCCGGCAGCCCCGAGAGTCCAGGTGTCGCTGTATGCGGACGACGCACTCCTCACAGCCGCCTCCGCCAATCAGAGAATGTCTCGTGTGTACGTCCAGCGGCAACTGGACCTTCTTCAACCTTGGCTGACGAAGTGGCGGGTCAAGGTAAATGCTGAGAAGAGCGAAGCCATCTGCTTCACCCGTGCGAGGCGGCAAGGGGACGGCCACTCTCTGACACTCTTCGGACGCAGGATTGGTTGAAAGACCCGCGTCAAGTACCTTGGGGTCGTTCTCGACCAAAGGCTGACGATGACGCCCCACGTCACCAGGGTATGTGACCTTGCCAACAAAGGTCTGACCTCCATCCTTCCTCTCCTCCGAACGAAGACGCTGCCGGTGAAGGTGAAGGTCCAGCTTTACACCGCTCTCCTGCGCTCAGTCCTCATGTACGCAGCCCCCGCCTGGTACGCCCTGACCTGCAGAACTTCAGGGAGGAAGTTGCTGGCCGTCCAAAGCAGAAGCCTTCGTCGAGCCACCAACTCCCCGTGGTTGGCCAGGAATGCAGTAATCAGGGATGCCGCTCGTGTTCCGACTCTACGAGACTTCGTGGATCGTCTGACGACCACCTTCGAGGACTCCGCTGAAGTGTCTGAGTGGGGGCACATCAGAGAACTGGTCGAGGAAGAACCCCCGCAACTGCGGCCACACATCGCAGAGTGAACTCCACCTCCATTCCACGTTGACATGTAGCTCAGGCTACTAGGGCACTAGTCCCGCCCCGTCATTCAGCAAGGATCAACCAGGTCGAAGCTGAAAGAGAAGTGGCTCATGGCCACGGTCATCCAACCGCACCGCACCGCACGTAATTACATAAGAAATATCGGTATAAGAAATTTTTTTTTTTCCATGATTACCAATAACACTATTCATATGCTCAGTTCAGCAAAGCAATTAAAAGAGGCCTACTCCAGCGATTATTGAGCGATTATCAATGTTAAATCCTGCCATATTGGTCGTTTTGTCCTCTTTTTATTGCTTCCGTCATAAACGTTCTGATTGACAATCCAGACTATCGTTAAATCCACCTTTACTAGCGGATTTTCAATACCTTACTTATTTGTATTATAATTAAACATTGTAACTTTTCAATGTATTTTCTTTTTTATGTGATGGGGATAGTGGATAAAATGGTACTAAGCTAAAGTTTAGTAGTATATGCTAATTTATAGTAAATACCGTAAGTTTACTTTAAATTTTAAACGAAATAAATGTTAACTGTAATTTTGTAACTCTTATTTAGGCCAAACATTAAGTATAGAAGCCTCATTAATTAAAGCCCTAAAATGACTCATCCGTCGTTGATTGTTTCAATATTGTAATCACCTTTTGTTGTTAATAACCTCCAACTACAACACTGTATCCATGCCTGAGACTTTCCCAAACTAGTGCACTCAAATTTGAAGCAAACCAAATTTGACAGAAAGTATAGATTTTAAGGATCTATTTTGGCCCTTATTTTTTTTTAACTAAGCCTTGGGCTTGAACTATTTGAAGGACCACGTAAAAACATGATTTTTTTAGCTTTTGATAGAGCCTATTTAAAAACTCGAAGATTAAAAGAGTCCTTAATTTTTTACATTGAAGTAAATTACTAACAAACTTAACATAATTTATGTTGCAAATTATTTTAAATCCACTGAATAATTCAAACTATTTATGTCAAATACGACTTATATTTGTATATATGGATATGTATATATGGATTTTAACTGAAAATTCATTTTATTCAATGACCTACAGTGTCCTTAGTAAGGTTGTAAAGTAGGGGGTGGGGTCAGGTATTAGGGCCTGATGTGGACACGGTATACAAGGGAAGATTATGTGGCCGCCCTTTACATCAACCCCTCTGTGAAGCTCCCACCGCACTCTGTTGACGTAGGATTATATTTAAACCTACTTTAGATGGTATTATAATATTCTTAATAATAACATTCAACTATGCTACCGGATTTGATGACTCAATGACATTTTAATTGATTTAATTTAATTAGTATGTCGGCTTCAAGTCAAGGAGGAACTTATAGTTAAATAATAACAAATGCCACTATATACATACCACATAAAAGGATATAATATGTCCTTTTATGTGGTGTGTATATTATAAACCTACCTTCATAATATGAAAGTAAAATTTATCCATTCAATTAAATGGTGCATAACGAATGGTGTTTTTGGCTTCTGGGGACCTCAAAAAGCAAAAGTAACATGGTCAAGGACTTAGGTCTTACCATGGCTACTATCATAATAGCGTATTCCCGCTATAACCCAAACACAAATTATAAAAATTTATTTTTATGTGCACCATTTCATTTGTTTCATAAGTAAATTCTAGGAACACCCTTGATTGAACGAACATTTAAGCAAAAAAAAAAAAAAAAAAAAATAATAATAAAAAAATAATAATAATAATAATGATAATAAATAAATAAATAATATAAAATAAAAAAAACTAATGGTCTGGAGGTTATTACTCGTCTCATGTTACATGTAGAGATTAATTAAATACAAATACTGTATATTTTTACTTGATCCAATTGAAACAAGAAGTGGGCTATTTAAATTAATTAAACAAATTTGGGAAAACTGTTATGTTTTCTATTTCAAACTCTTTAAACTCTGCCGCCTTTAAAATCAATAAACTACATGTCTATTATTAAAACAAAATAGATCGTTTGATTATATGGCACTTAAAAACATCAATCACTTTTAGCGGATTTGTATATTTATTTGTGCATTTGTGTGTAGTTACTAATGATTTGATTTTAATAATTTATTTTGATAACAAATAAAATGAATTGTGCCAAGCATTTACTACATACAATAAAATGTCGTTCATAAAATGTATAGGTATTTAATTTTTTTTAACTGCTTTAGTAAAATAGAAATACAATATTTAAACGTGATTTAACTAGAATTATTCAAACGAAAAATAGAGAATTGCAGGCATTTTTAAGTTATGCTAGAAATAAATAAATTTTATATATTAGCCAACGTACAATTTAAATAATAAATTAATTAGTTATGTTTATACAGAGTAACTAAGGAAACATTTTGTGTATTAGTCTTAAATTCAAATAGCTAAAATTAAATAATGATTTAAAACTGGATGGTTAAATCATACTTTCAGACTCACAATAATTTTATATTTTTGATAAACTAAATTAAAAATTGGTCTTCATAGATCTATAAAGTTATAGTTTTAGCTTACAATGGTTAGATCAGTTATCGAAAGCACTTCCGGTCCCACTCCTTGTCCGGTAGGACTTAATTTCCGGTTTTAGTGTAAAACTCGTTTTAAAGTTGGTTAGTGCTTTAAAAAATATAGAAATAAAAACTCGATTGCATGAATTAACATAAAACATTTCTTATTGGATCTCCAAACTCTTAACCTTAGGCATATAAAGACAAATTTAAAGTAATAATCACATGTGCCAATCAAAATACGTAAGTATGTTTAAACTATATTACCTGTTGAATAAATGAAAAATCCAAAAATATACAATGGTAAGCCCCTTAAAAGTAATAAGGAATTGTACTGCGACATTTGAAATGTAATTTTTCACAAATTATCGATATAAGGGAACATTTTTCAATAAAGCTGAGAATGCTGAAGGTAGACGTTTTTTTACGTACATTAAACTTAATAAGCTTTTTTCCGTTACCTATTGTTTGTTTTTAGTAGTACCTAAAAGGATTTCCCTTATTCTTGTATTAATAACTTACAGGAGTTATTAATTAAATATAAATTATACTTCTATAACGTAGAACGAATATTTGCTTCGTGATAGAAAGTATTAAACGATATTTTAAGGGTTAATTATAGAGTTCATCACTCGATTTCAAAAGCCCAATCCAAAAAAGGTTTATTTTAGGACTATTATTTCGTAACATGATATTGTACTATTTTAATTGATATCTACTTATAGTAGATACAACATTAAGTAAATAATTGAAGTACCTGTTAAAATAGACGTAGTATGATCCTTAGTCATAAATATTTAGTTGTAATAACAACAGATTTCAAATTGTGTAAATTTAAATGTTTGGGTAAAATGTTACAAATTTTTATAAAATCATATATTTTAGAGTGTTAGACTTATAATAATTTATATAAAATTACAAAGTGTATATGTACATAATATCACCACTGATTTAGTTTACATTTTCAAATACACACCTCATAACATTTCAATATTAAATTTAATTATGTCCAATATTAGACATGTTATGTATTGAGTGTTCTGGAAATGGAATGATTGTTTTTATTAATTTATATTAATAACCTTTAAAGTATTACTTATTTTTTTCTTCTTTAACACTATGCTATTAGGTGTATACACAAACTATTAAGTTATACTTAGTGACCTAATAAAGTGTCAAAGATATTAATCTAATCGGAATTCTATTTTAGAAATGGCATGGGTTCTCCACCAATTAGGGCCTATTCTTTTTTTTCAATAAATTTATGTGTGTTTTATGTGTGAAAATATTTCAAATTATAATCCAAAAGACAAATAAATTATAATAATATATCATTTAAAAGTCATTAAATTATATAAAAACTTAAACTGCTAGAAATTTTTTATTATTTCGAAAAAAAAAAAAAAAAAAAAAAACATTAGGCTCTACATAATTTTGAATCATTTCATGAAAGTAGTTGTTTCGAGTAAATTTGATAAAAAAAGAAACATTAACTGCTCATTTTTTTACTTAAAACTTAGATACGCTTAAAAGTAATAAAGTTTAAAAAAATGACACATATCATATGGCCCAAAACATAAATAATATAAGGGTCCACAGCATACAACACAAGTACTGCTTTTCAATACTGCCAAGCACGGTTTTTACAAACGTCTGCACACAATGTAATTTAGCCACTAGGCTTTCCAGCGTTTATTGAGAGATTAGCGTTGTTCAATCGCTCCACACCCCTCTTTATTGTTGCTTCCATGTATGATCTATACGAGGGTACAAACAGATTTCACGTGTTGCAGACAGTTAAGCTACTTACAATTATTTGATAAACTGATAAAATATACTGATTATTTCATCATTAACTTAATAATTTGTATACATGTTTTTGTGATTAGATTTTAACACTATTGAATACCAAATAATAAAAATCTTTATTCTAATCTATGGACGTGGTAAAGTAACTAACATTCTAGCAGATGTACACCAAAAATTATCGTTGACAATCCTATTTAAAATCTTGATAAAATAATAATTTATGACCTACTATCTTGTTGAATTACCAAACAAGTGAAGTTTTTATACAATCAAACATGATTCACACAACTTATGCATCACACAAAAAACATCCTTTTATTGTATTTTGGTTTCTCTATTATTTGCAAAATCAATAAATACAAAATTAAATGCAATCTTAATATTTAAGAACTTTGTGGCTGGCTATAAAAGATATACGATATAAGAAAAAAAGTTTATTTATAACATTATTTAATTTAATTTTCATAAGACATAAAAATTGTATCTTTTTGGAATACAAATATTTTTTACCAGTGTTTATAAAATGAACTAACATTAAACCGTTCTAAATAACCCAGTAATACCGTTAAGTATTAATTATGTGTACGATTATTATATTAAATCGTGTAATTGGTAGGCTATTATTTTGAGTTTGATAAATGCCAGTTATTGTGTTCAAATGCATAGTTGTTCAATCACATATTACGTTTTCTTCGTTTTGTCCACCCAATTAATCCACCATATTTAAGACCCATCTTCACCTTTGGGCTAGTAGTGCAGTCTGCTACATTATTAACTATACAGCTTTTGGGTAAGACATGGTATTTTATTCCCCGGTTTGGAACGCCGTTCTCAATTTTTTTAATGTTGGTAATCATTTAGTTGAATATTTTGAAAATATCATAATATTACTCACTTTCTTTTATGATCTTTTCTACTAATACCATTCATTTTTACTGATATATCAGGTAAGAGGGGCCTAGATTTAACTTTAATCTACAAGAAATCATATTTTACCAACAAATACCCAAAAACACTGTAGGGAACAGGGGAATGCAAATGTTTTTTTTAGTGTTTTTATTTTTTATTTTCAAAGGCAATATACTTAATACGAGAAATAATACGAACTCCTTAAGTTAGAAAAAATAATATTTTTTTCTTCTCTATTTTTAATATTTGCCGGAAAACTATTCGTTTTCAGATTATTTCCTATGTTTTTTTTTACATGGAAACACATTATTTATTTGAATGTATTTTCTATAAATAGTTTTACAAACGAATGTTTGTATTTGTAAAAGGAGTACTCCTTGAAAAATCTTATGGTAGATTTTAATTATAGATACAGTTGCTGATGTGAGTAGAGTGGGACAAAAGTAATGTAGATTGTGGGGAAGGAAGGGGTAGTAATGTGGCCTAATGAGGGGAGGGTGGCAGTTTACACGGCTGGATTATGTGTCCAACCTTGCATTTGACCCTTTACACAAGCTCTTGGTAGTCGAATACCACGTTATGCTTACTTAGCTAACTATGTACTATGTATAAATATATACAATTAATTTAAGAAAACTAATTAACTAATATTGAAGCTTTTCATCGATGAAATCAGTATAATAATATCGCATCAATAAAACAAAAACATAACACTTTCAAGTTGTATAAGTCTTCTTTAAGACTGCTAGTTCCTTATTTTTGATAATAAAAAATAGCAAAATGATCATCTCTCATTTAAATATTTTTAAAAAGTTTGGTTTAAAATGGTGCTTACTGGCAGACTTGCCAGAGGCCTCAACAACCAGGTTTGAGACTTGCGTCCGCTCCACACACTACGCATCTTCCAAAGCTGCCTCCGCTCGCTTCAGCCTCCTTATTTCCTTCTTAGACAGGCGCGTCTGCCAGCTACCCAAATATGTTGAGGCAGAGGTCGCTGCCGAGGCGGGATGAGTCTCCAGAGCAGGGGTAGGGATAGCCGCTGGAACAACAGCACCAGAGGCGGATTGAGCAGCCGGGACAAGAGATGTCTGCGATGATGCAGAGACAAAAACTGGTCTCGGTGACGAGTCAACCTTTCCAAACTCAGGGCTTCCCAAAGAAGTAACTTTCTGTTGCTTCGGCCCTTTTTCTGGATTGGGTCTGAGACTCAGCCAGATGAGCTTGATGCGAAGCAGACATGACTCGGTTCATGACGTCACGCTCCTGCTCCATTGCTTTCATCCTGATCTCTCGGCATTCCTCGATTTCACCAAGAAAATCCTCGATTTTCGGAATTCCTTTCTTTATCGCGTTATTCTCGTTCCTTTGAATAAGGAGAGCCTTGGCCATCTTCTTCGAAAGAGCATTCATTCTCTTAAGTGACATTCTCCTCGTTGGCATCGTCCTGCTGCTGCTCGAACCTCTTTCTTCTTTCCGGATGCAGGCAACGATCTGGCGTCACTTACAGCCTTGAACGGCACCGGCGGAGGGGAAGTTTTAAGTCTTCTTGTTGGCGTTCCAGTCTTCAAGGTTGGAGACTTCTGCACAATTGAGCTACACATAAAAGCAGCTGTTTCAGTCTTGTTTAAGTAAGTCGTGTTTCGGTTTGGAGAATCAATGCTTGTTTGTCACCAGCGCATCATGCGGCAAGGGGAACGTTCATGGGCCGGGAGAGGGTATACTCTCGGAGGTCCCCCTAACGTAGGAGAGAGGACACCCCTAGTTCCCCGGGGTCCGAACCTCCGTTTGCCTGAAACACACAAGGTGCAATACGTGCTAGGGGTCACCTGTGGAAATGCAGAGTCCGACCTCTACACCCATGCCGCACTTCCTGACCAAGGACCGAAGTGGCTGGCTTCTTATAACATACTGGAGGGACTGGCACACATCAGTCCCTGTAACAAGACAGGGACGATCCCTGGAACCCCCAGCATGCGCCTGTTGAAAGAAAGTGGAAGGACACAAATAATGCTTGGTCAAAAAGAAGAAAGTAAGCAAGGTTATTTCATAAAAGAATTAAGACGGAGAGCTAATACCTGAAATATGGGAAGAAAGGCCTTAGCTCTGGAAGGACTGTGAGGAGGGTCTCACTGCTTGGCTCAGGTACCCCGGGGTTGCCAAAAAAACACCCTTACAGTGGAACATTCAATACCCCTGAGGGGTAAATACAGCAATAATAACCATACATATAACAATAATAACAAAAAAAATAATTGCAAGAACAATTGTCAAAGTAAATGAATAATATTTACATAAATAAATTTCAAATAAACAATGTTATAATTAGTTTCTATTACAAAAACATATTTAATTAGTATTATTTGTTTCTCACAATATGTCCAATCTTAAAATATCCATTACAAATTTAGTTATGTCTTTTAAAAAAATTTCGATTCCGTATTGATATTTGTCAGAATAGTTTTCATAACTAAATATGAAGAAATCAAAATACATAATAAGATTTAAGTAGGTATTTCTACCTCAGTCTGATACAACACACGAGGGCATCGTCCACAGCTGTTGGGTTTACTGCCTTCATACATCCTCCACTGTCTTTTATTGCAGGTCTGAGTTCAAACTAGTTTATCAAAACAAAAATTAAGTAACTGGTTAACCATATGGTGATATAGTAAAAAAACGTGTAATTTAAGAAGGTGCATTAATTTTTAATAATAATCTATCGGTTAGGTTGCATTGTATAGTTTAATAATCCAAGTCATATCCATTAATATTTAGAGGATTACATATAGGATTTCCGTATACAAGTGCATTAGTGTCATCGTCGGTCTTTAATTTTAATATTTGTTTGACATGGTAAATCTATTTTATTGTTTGCTTATAAAATTGTTATAATTTTTATCATATTTTTCAAAAAAAGGTCATTATGATTGAATGAGTATTGCAAGTAATTGAAAATGTTTTATTTTATAATGGTAGTTTTCATTACTAGGAACAAAAGTGAGTCTTTTTGGTGCGCAATCGTGTTTTTAAAAACGATTGACGATTGCTCCGAGTGACAAAGTTTTTTATCATAATGCAAAATTAGACTTTTGACCTTTAAAAATATTCACTACAAAGTCGTATTTTCAAGGTTATATTTTCAAAAATAGTAATATGCAGTGTTTACATTTCTGTTATTTACAAACAATGCTCTTTATAACGTTTGAATTTCAAAATTCTGCTCCTCGACATTAATAAATTATTAATAATATACTTAGCAAACAGCTGACTTTTCAGTACTAGGACCAAAAAATTCTCCACCTGATTTTTCAGTCCTAGGACGAAAAGAAACAGTTTTGTTACAATTGAGAGCACAAAAAACAGGCTGATTTCGTGCAGAATGATAAAAAAGAGGTTTGTAAGACGTAGAGAGCAGTATATAGCCAACAAAAACGTCAAATGAAATATGAAATGCACCACTAATCATGTCATGAAGTGCAATTTTATATTTAAAATGTATTCAGCAACAAATTCTAAAGAAAAATCTTATTTTATTTTATTAAAAAGAAAAATATTGTTCTTTAAATAACCATCCAGTTGACGATACAATTATAATTTGTTTTATATTCTTGTCACAAAGCAATTACCCTTAATCACGACTGTTGTAATAAAATGTTATGTTAAATTAATTTTCCTAAAACTACTACTTGGCTTGTAAGCTCCTTGTCTAAACATAAGCTTAAGACTTATTAACGCTTACATTTTAGACGGATATTTTAAAATTAACTATAAATAAAATTATATTAAACAATTACAATAAATCTCTAAATAAATGCGAGAACCTGAGGATATAATAGAAGATCATATGGCCAACATATCTTCAGTATTAAATTATATGACTTATGACGGAGATCGTCGTAAACATTTTACGATGACAAACATATGTAAAGTGACGCTTCCTCCCTTGAGCCCCTGGTATGTAACCTTCAAACTTAAATAGTTTACTTTAATATTTGTGCTTGGAAGATTATTCAATGTATAATATAGAATCATTAAATAATTTTACATTTGTTTTACGACTTTTATATATGTGTTTATTATTTTGTATTTTCACACAGGATTTAACCAAATTAAGATGAGTCCTGCCGATAAAAAATATAAATTAAAGGAATCACAATTGATTAAGTATTATATTAATCTGGAGTAAATATAATTGGTAAGGCAGAAGTTACCAAAAGAAGATGAGATACCTCATTCGATTAATAGCAAAATTGCAATTAAAAATCATGAGATATTATATATTCTCATAATGATTTGAAAGGGCCTCGTGTATTATTTTAAATAAGTGTAATTACGATTAACAATGTACTGTTGAAAATTTCTTATAAAAAGAACTTGAGTTGTTTTACAGATATGAAATACATTTCGACCCTCTCTCATGTTGTTCGATGAATAAGGAAGATTCCACAAAATGTAATAGGAAAATCACTTAACGATTACTTAATATTATTTCAGGGTAACAGTTGTAAAATATAAAAAAATATCAAGAAAAAAAATAAAAATTACTAATTACCAACTGATTACGATGTGCTCGATATCGTTTGTTATACGAAAATTCTAGGTACACATATGCTTGTTTTAACAATCAACAAGCCTTTGAACAATCAAAGGAAAGCAAACACCATTAGAGTGCAGGTTATTGCTCGGCTCATGTAACATGTTTAGATTAATTAAATCACCATCTCTTTTTTACTTTATCCAATTGAAACAAGAACTGTAAGAGTTAAATTATTTGACAATTTTACGAATACCAATTATTATTTGCAATTAAATCTCTGTAAGCGGTATATTGAGTACCAAATTAACTGTATATTATTGAAATAATAACGAAATATTTGATTGGAACAATTTATTTTTATATAAACATTTAACAATTTTTTTTTTTTTTTTTTTTTTTTTTTTTTTTGAGGGAGAGGCGGAAAAATGCATTACGCACACAGGTGGCCAGCCTGTAGTGTGGGGCTCCCCTAAAAAACGGGTTTACCCACTAAAAAACCTCCTCTACTCTTTAGGAATCTAACCTGGAATTGTTTATCACATTACGTCAGGCTAGGCCTAAATTTGGCTTACGCCCGTCGGGCTCGCTCCTTATCCAGCCGCTCTATCAAGGGATCTGGGCCACTTCGCGGTCCAGATCGGTTTTCTTTTCCAGGAGGATGCCCCGGACGAACTGTGACAAACAATCCCAGTTGCCCTCATCCTCCAAAATCTTTTGGCAGACCGAGTCCACCGAAAATGCACCAAATATTTGTGTGGCCTCCAGGCGGGGCCCTTCCCAACGGGGACAGCGGAAGAATGTGTGTTCCGCATCGTCGGGAACACCCGGGCAATAAATGCAGTCCGGTGAAACGGTCTTTCCCATCCGGTTCAGGTACGAACGAAAATAGCCGTGACCTGTCAAAAATTGGGTCAGGTAGTAGTCCACCTCCCCATGCCGCCGTTCCACCCATGGTTGGACCTGCTTGATAAGTCGCGCAGTCCATCGTCCTCGGGTGTCGTGCTCCCAGCTGTGTTGCCACTGCTGGAAGGTTCGGGAGCGCTCTTCTGTTCTTGCCGTGTCCTTGCCGATCTCGCCACGTCTCTGATAAATCGCTTTCCTCTCCCCTGCCAAGAGCTTGACAGGGATGACTCCGGCGACCACCAGGACGGCAGGCTCGGACACTGTCCGGTAGGCGGAACACACCCGGAGCGCAGCTTGACGCTGAACCCGGGCGAGTCGCAACCTGTAGCACTCCTTATCTAGAGCGCCTGCCCACACCTCTGCCCCGTAAAGGAGCACGGACTGGACCGCGGACATCAACAGACGTCTTCTGCTGGATCGGGGACCCCCGACATTGGCCATCAGCCTACTAAGGTGAGTAACTACCTTAGCGGCCTTGTCCGCCGTACGGAAGATCTGATCCCTCCAGCTTAACTTGGTGTCCACCATAACCCCAAGGTATTTGGCGGCACGAGTTGATGTGACCACCTCCCTTCCCACTCGAAACGGGACGACGGTGTCGATCCTCTTCTTCGTGAGAATCACGATCTCCGTCTTACTAAGAGCAAGCGAGAGACCGTGATCGGACATCCAGTTGTTGACAACCCGCATAACTCGGTTCAACTTTAGTTGGGCCAGCTCAACGTTGCGTGCAGCAATGAGAGCTGCGACGTCATCGGCGTACCCAACCAAAGTGGTTTCCTCAGGCATCTCGTACCTCAGGAGGCTGTCATAGGCAACGTTCCAGAGATCCGGGCCGAGTATTGAACCTTGTGCGGCACCAGAAGTGACTTCCATCGTCCGCGTTCCGTCCCTCGTGTCATAGATCAGGCTTCGAGAGCGTAGATAATCCTCGATGAGCCGCAACAGATATGCAGGAATACGAAAGGTGTTGCGAAGCGCATCCAACATATCGACCCACCTCGCCGAGTTGAAGGCATTCTTGACATCAAGCGTAACAAGAAGCACTACTCGGCGGGAGAAATGGTTGTGGCTTTCGGCTCTCTCCACAGCTCTCTGAACTTCGGTGACAGCGTCGATCGTTGACCGTCCCTTTCTGAAGCCGTACTGACGGGGGCATAAGTCCCCGGCAGCTTCCACGGCAGAAGTCAGGCGGGAATGGATCAGCTTCTCGAACAGCTTCCCAGCCGTGTCCAACATGCAGAGAGGCCTGTGGGACGACGGCAGTTCGGGATCACCTTTGCCCTTGCTGATCAGTACAAGCCTGGCTGTTTTCCAGGGAGCCGGAAACACCCCTTCTACCAAACAGGCATTGTACATTCTCAACAACAAGTCAGCGTTGATTGAAAATACTTTCTTTAAAGCCTCACTGGGAATCCCGTCCGGGCCAGGAGCCTTGTTGCTCTTCAGGGAGAGAACGGAGGTTTCCAGCTCCTCGAAAGTGAAGAGTGGAACGTCCTCTACCCGTCCGAAGTCAACCGGCGGTCGCTGTGGATGTTCAGGAAACAACGCAGCGACGATCCTCCCCATGGTGGCGCCCCCCATGATGGAAGGTGGAGAGCGGGCGCCGAGTTTCTGTGTTACAAGTTTGTAACCCAGGCCCCACGGGTCGGAGTCAACGTCGTCACGAAGTCTCCTCCAGCTATTCGCCTTGCTCCTGTTTATCGCCTGGCGGAGAGATTTTCTCGCAGCTTTATAGGCCTCCGACTTACGAACTCTGTCTGCGGGAATTCTCGCTCTTGTGGCGGCTCGTCTAGTTCTTAAACATGTTCTTCTGAGTTCCGCAATCTCTTCAGTCCACCAGTAAACGGGTTGTTTGTCGCGTCGGGGTTTCCTTCGCGGCATAGACTGGTCGCAGGCCGAGACGATCAGTTCCATCGTGGATGTTACTAGTGCCTCGGCCCCAGCCTCACCAGGATTCCCCTGCGCTCCCCGAGAGATGGCTTCGGTGAACTTGACCACGTCCAGTTTGTTGGTGTTCCACCGGCGTGGCCCTTCCCGAGATGCGGAAACTCGACGATTTGCCTGATCATGCAGGACAAAAACGATGTATTGGTGGTCGCTACCCGTGTAGTCCTCCACAACCCTCCAGCCAGAGATCCTCGGAAGAAGCGACTCAGACGCAAAGGTGACGTCGGGGATCGTGCCTCTCTGCCCGGGGCGCCGAAAAGTAGGTGTGTCGCCCTGGTTGAGGACGACAAGACCGGCCCTGGCGATGAAATCCAGGATGTATTTCCCCCGGGAACTGGTAGAGGGCATTCCCCACTCGACGGCCCTGGCGTTGAAATCGCCACCAACGACGACATGCCCGGTGGTGCCGAGAACGCACTCCTCTAGGCTATCTATCTTGTCGCGGAAGTCCTGGACGGCATCGTTGGGTGTGAGGTAGCAACTGAAGATAGTCACGTCCCTACACCGAACCCAGACGAATCCTCGGCCGCGCCCGTGACTCCGCACCAAAACATCTCGTGTATTACGTGCCCAAAATGCAGCAGTACCGAGGCTGTCCGAGATCCAAATGTTTGGGTCTCTGTTCCGATACTGTTCACTGATAAGGAGCGCGTCAGCACCAAGTTCTCGGGCGAGCTGATCTAGAAGGTTATCAGCTCCCCAGGATCTATGAAGGTTGGCCTGGAGGACATTTAACAATAAATCAATTATAATATTAATTATAGAAGTAGTCTTTTTAAGAGAACTGTTTTAGTAAAACAGTTTAAAAAGTTTGAAATTAATTGAAACGGAGTATTTATAAAGATTAGTTTTACATATTACACTGCGCTTTAAAAGCAAATATCTCCGACTGAATGAACATTATAAGACAAAATAAGAACAAAATTCCTGCCTGCTAAGGGTTTTTTTGTTTTGATAAACTAGTTTTAAAATTAGTAAATATATTTATAGTTTTAGCTTACAACTTTGGATCAGTTATTGAACACAACGAGCTTCCGGTTGTCCAGGAGTAATTTAATTTCCGGTGTGGGTGCGAACTTGTTTTGAAGTACTTTGAATATAACGGTGAAAGCTTGATTGTATAGATGAATTAAAAAAATTCAAGAATAAATCATTTAGTAAAATGAAAAATTACAACACATATAGTATCTTTTTTCCATGATGTTAGCCAACCGGATTACTTGAGTTATACCTACATATCATATGACACAAAACATCTAGCAATACACAAGAATGGTATTTACTGGTTTTCCAATACTGCAAAGCACGGTTTTTACAAATCCATGCACACAATGCAAATCAGCCACTAGAATTTCCAGCGTTTATTGAGAGATTAGCGTTGTTCAATCCATCCACATCCCTCTTTATTACTGCGGCCATAAATAACCGCATAGAAACAAATCGGATAGTCGCAGGCAGTTGTACATCTTCAAATCATTTTATAATAGTAAATATTATACTAATTTTAATATTTTTTCATCGCTAACTAACTTTATTTTCTTATAACAGTTTTTGCAATTAGTTTTACCCTCGTGAGTTTTACCCTAATTTAAAATTCTATACTCAAACTTAAGAATAGGTGAAGTAATTAACATTATAGTTAATGTAAATAAAACTTATCATCGACAATCCTATTTAACATCTTTCAAAATAGAACTACGTATGTTACTAACATAGAATTTAATATAAATAATCAATGATCTACGATCGTATCAATTTACCAAAGAACCTGAATTATTTTTCTTCGATAAAACATGATTAAACTCCATTGTAATGTTTATTCAACTTTTTAATGAAGAAAGATAAAATATACAACTTATGGATCACATATAATATTTTGTAAAATTAATAATTATTCAAATAAATGCACTGTTCATAATTTTAGATCTTGGTGGCTTGCTATGAAAGCCACACGATGTTCATAATAACATAATTCAACATAATTTTTTTACAACTTAAAAATTGTCTTTTTTGGAGTATAAATATTCTTACAGACCTTTAGAAAACTTATTAATAGCTAAATGATCCCCATTAGTAATGCGTAGTTTATTAATTATGGCTACGGAATGGCTATGAAATATTGAGTACGGATTCATCCATTAGTAGTCCGTATAGTATTAATTATGGTTAGTATAATTATATGGAACATTGTAATTAGATAGGGCCTCAATTTCAATTGGATAAATTTGAATGATTGTATACCAATGTATTGCCATTCACTTACACATTTTAACGTTTCCTTCGTTTAATCTAACCAATTTAACTACCGACTTTAAATAAAGAAATAAAAACTCTTTATAGTAGGAAAGATGAAAATAACTTTTTTCTCCTCTTTATTAATGTTTTCCGAAAAACTATAATGGTTTCGGAACATTTCCATGGTTTTTCTTTACATGGGAATATAATTACTTAAATGTAATGTAAATGTAGATTGTGGGGAAGGTAGGGGTAGTAATGTGGCCTGATGAGGGGAGGGTCGCAGTTTACACGGCTGGATTATGTGTCCACCCTTACATTCGACCCTTTACACAAGCTCCTGGCAGTCTTATAACGCGTTAGCCTTACTTAGCTAACAATGCACTTTGTATAACTATATATTAATGAAAGAAAAATAATTACCGATTATTGAAGCTTTTTATCAATGAAATTAGTGTAGTAACATCGCACAAATAACATTGCACTTTGAAGTTTTGTGAATATTTATGAAGGAAGGTAGTAAACTACAAACTATAATTATAATAAACTACAATATAAGTTATTTTATTGCAGTTGAACACTTAAAACATTTTAATACTAAACCTGACGGTTTCGAATATTGTGATGTGAGATTTTAATCCTTAACATAAACTTTTAATTTTTATGTATTTGAAGAAATAAAAGTTTAAGATATATATACATATATTTTAATGCTCTAATGAGATTTGTCAGAGTAGCTTTTAATGAGTAAATATGAAGAAATTAAAACACATAACAAGATATATAAGTATTTCTACCTCAGGCTGATACAACACACGAGGGCATCGTCCACAGCCCTTGGTTTACTGCCCCCATACATCCTCCACCGTCTTTTATTGCAGGTATGAGTTCAAACTCGTTTTTTAATCTCAAATTTAGGAATTGTTAAACCATGTAGTGAAAGAATAACAAAAATATGCAAGTTAGGAATTTCCATTAATTTTTAATAAATTGATTAGTTGAGTTACTTTGTCTAGTTAAAAACCGAATTTAATCCCATAACATTTAGATGATTTATTTTTCAGATTTCCTTATACAAGTACATTAAGATAACTGTCACCATCGTTCCGTGATTTTAATATTTGATTTTAATTGCTAAATTTACTTTATTGCAATTTTTTATCAAATTGTTATGATATTGATTTTTTTACCTAGATTGTTATGATTGTGTAAGTGTTCTAAATAATAAAAAGCATTTTATTTCACAAAAGAGGCTTAAAATTTTTGTAGAGTACACTACGCAAAATTTTATACTGTAATATTAATATTAATGCAGATGTAACAAGTATTTCTACAACAAATTCCCAGGAAAAATCCGATTTATTTATTTTTTTATTAAAACGAAAAGTTTTTTCTTAAATAATGTTCCAGGTGACGATTAAATTATTATTTGTTTTACTCAATTATTTTCGTACAAAACAACTACCCTTATTCACGATTGTTAGAATAAAAGATCCATCTAAAATAAAGCTACCTAAAACAGCTACTTGGCCAGCTCATGGATGGATAAAAACTTAAAAAAAAAAAAAATAGATTTTACTCAGATATTTTAAGATTATAAAGTGAACTACATGAAAAAAACCTCAACAAATTTCTAAATACATGCGAGAATCTGAGGATATAATAGAAGATTATATGGCCAACATATCTCCAGTATTAAATTATATGACTAACGGAGATTCTCGTAAACATTTTACAACGACAAACAGATGTAAAGCGACGCTTCCGCCCTTAAGCCCCCGATGGTATGTGACCTTTAAACTTAAGAAGTTTACTAGATTATTAGTATTCTTTAAAGACATATTTTCTTAGGTAAGGTGATTATTATCTGAAGTTACTATTTTGATATTTTTGGGCGTCACTCACCTTCATAGACGGTATTGCTTGTCAAAATTTCATAAAAACACAAAACATGCGAAAAACACAAGAAAAAACGCAAACATAAATTACATAAAGACTGCCCGTTCCCCGAATCCGACGTTTTGCCGCACAGGTGTTAACGTTCGGCGTTATCAAGGTAAGGGACCTTGTTAAGCGAAATTCTAGTCTCATGATGAATAAACATTTTTAGGGTGCGCTGTAATTATTTTCTACATTAAATTGTTTATTAATTTAGAATAAATAAAAAACAGGTGCGTCTTAGAAAAATTAAATAATTTTAAAAACTCTATATTTTTGCGACAAAAATATTTTCTATGATATAAAATGCCGTTGGATCTATTTGCCTATTCCTACTGTCTAGGATACTCAGTGGAGCTTTATGTTAATGGATGTAATAGCGTATGAAGCAATACATCCCTAGTGGATAGGGAATTTCATATTAATGCTCAAGGCTGAGAAATGTCAGACTCATACTGAAATAAATCTTCTTATAGTATACTAAGCTTAAAAAGGATGGGGGGCTTGAAGTTATAATTATTATATTTCCTTTAAGTATCAGTATAGTTCAAGTGCAACAATAGTATTGTTGTTATTAATCGCACTTATTTATATTAGTTAACTTTCTTGTTGGTGTACTGCAAAGTCGAATGACCATTTATAATTAATTATTATATAGATGAATGAGTAAAACTATAGAATTATGTAACCACTATGTAATATATTGTAAAAATGGTGAAACCGTAAATAATTAAATAGATCAGTGCATAAACTTAGACAGAGTAACTTCATTACTATTTATAAAAAAAGTTTTAAAATATCTTTATCCGACGAAAACATTTTCAACGATTAAAAGATTTTAGAACTATTGTAATTTTTAATTCGTTTATAATAATAATATTTTGTTGAGTTCAATTATAAAAACATAAAGTCAGTATAAATAAACAAAAAAAAAGTTTCTTATGTGAAATGAACTAGCTTAAATTTGTCATTATTTTAATTGTTTAGGACAATATTTTGTTTATTACATTATTTGTTATTTGATTAACGCAATTCATTCATGGATTGAGGAAAATTGTGTTTTATAAATACTTAACATATCACACCTATTAAGAAGTCGAATAATACATTTTTTTAAATTATCACAGACTTGAAGAAACATTTTCAAATCACATTAATATAAATCTTCTTAAATCTTTATAGTTGCCATCGGTTGACGCAAAATTAAGAACTTCAACACTAAAGATTGATTTGCAAGCATATTAAATTAGAAAACTTTTGTAAAATTCTGAGCTTCGCAAAATAAGAGGTTAAGAATCACAGGTATATTTGAATTTACAAGAAGTGCGAAAACAGTTTTGTTCTCCAAAAATACTTCTTTTACAAGAATCAAGACTCGATCCATAACGTTTTATAAAATTTCTATGTAGATTATAGATTAAATTAATTTCTTTTTATTTTTCCTTCAACAAAAACATTATTTAATTTTTACTGAACCAAAATGATATACTGAGTTTTAATGTACATGAATAGCAGACGGACAGAATGGCGACATCTCATGTAAAAGTTAAGTCACGATTCTCTATAATTTCTCAGTTCCCGGGATTTGAAACTAAACTTTTTAAATGAAATATGCAAAGTTATAATCACTTACGTTAGTAGTAAAACACTCTCTTATAGAATCTTATTTTATCTGTATATTGTTGATTACAACAGTCTTAAAAAATCTAGCTCTAGTTGATGTATTTATAAATACTGTAATCATATTATTTTTATTTGAAACGATATGATTGTAATTTTGCATTTATTTTGTTGGACATTTAAAATTTTAAAACCAACATTTAAATTTCAATAAAAGATAAATCAATAAATCTTAGAAATATTTATCTGAGTTCGAATTATTAATTATGACACGATAACATTTTTTACATACCCTTATAATATTTGGTTTTAGTTAAGATTTGGGAAACGTTGATATGGAAAGAATGTGATGCATAAAATGTTAAAATCTGATTTAGGGGACAATGAATTTAACATTAATTTTACGTAAAGAAAGAACATTCTATATTAATCGGACGCGCACCTATGTAGTTCAAAAACCCCTCATAATAAAGTTTTTCTTAAAGTTTACTTATATGTGTGCTACGTATTTAAATATATATATCAATTTGAATTCACACATTGAAATTTATAAATTGGTGTGCCCTCCCCTCTTATATTTGTTAGGCAATAATTCGTCTGACAAATATACGAAATGAATATTTTTCACACTCTGGTGAGTTGCAAGAGTATTAAATTAGTTTGCCAAAGCCACCACCCGAAATGCAATATTCTCCACACGAACGCCACTACGTGTCTACAAGTTGGCGTGTTATTGAGTAGGCCGCTCCTCTAAAGTTGGCTTTGGCACCGGCCATGCATGTTACTAGGGGATTTGAGACTATTAGAGGTAGAAGTTATTTGAATTAAGTAAAGCTTTATGCAGTTTTATAGAACAAATGTTTCATTGAATTAGTTTTAAGATGATAATAGTGATTCAATTACGTTATTGAGGAAAATTTTTATTTATTTAGTTATTTTTGTATTAACCCTCCGTTGTGAGCTATAATATTAAAAATTCGCCGTCATCAGCAATTTTAAAATGTTAATGCTGTTAATTAAATAATTCCTTTAAATAGTATTTACACAAAAACATATATTTAAATTAACATTATTACGTTTCATGGATTTACGCATATACACTATGCTAAAATATTAAATTAGGATGAATTTTTATACTTTGTACATTTGTAATAAAGATTCAAAGACAAAAGCTGACGTAAAATAGAAACAATCAAAAGTGCGTTAGTTACAAACATTAAATATCAGATAAAAATTATTGAAAAAGTGTAAATTCTTTGTTAGATTGATTTTGAATTAAAATAGATCTGTTCCATTAGTTTTCTATCTTCAAACTATTCTCATAAATTACTGATTTAAGTAGTTTAGCCTCACCGATTTTTATTTTTATTTTTTATACAGCTTAAAATTGATTCTTTTATTTTCTCACAATATCCCGTGAATTGATAATATACATATATAGTTTACAAAGTTTTACAAAGTGTTTAGTTTAGTTTAGATTAGTTTAGTTTAGTTTAGATTAGTTTAGTTTAGATGTACGTTTACTTTCAATGTCACTTTGGAAAAAAACTTCGATTATGAAGTAGAATTCAGGATGGAATCACAAAAGGATTTATAAAGAGAAATACTGTGGTAATTTTAATGAAAACCCACACTAGACTTTCACGCCCAAAATTAATTAAAATTTGCATGTAACATACGCTCTTTAAACTGGCAAGTGTAATCCCAGTGTACTCAGTGAAAATGTAAAAGTATTGCGTTTTTTTGCAGAGTATAAGCTTTCTTTCAACACAATAAAAATTAAAATAATATACAGGGTGAATCTCGTAAGGTGTCCTAAATGGATTACAGACGAACGCTTTGCCCTACATCCTTCAAACAAAATTATTTCCCACTAAATTGACCCCAAGGAATAATTTAAAAATATTTTTAACGTTGTATAAATACAGGGTGTACCAAAAACTGGGGGTCACAGGTTCGAATCTTGGAAATTTCAAATACAAACATATGTCATATTATACATCATTAGAAAGGTCTATTTAATAGAAACATTTTGGTGAAAACAGAATTTAGTTATCTTTCTTCGTTTCAAAATGGCGTCCATTTTTGTAGCCAAAATCAAAATTTACGGAATACCCTGTAATTCTTTTATTATTTGTCATAAATGACTTCTGATTCAAAGTAGTTATTTGAAATGAGATAAGCTTTACAATGATATGTCACAAGACCACATTTATTAAAAAACTAAAATTTCCAAAATTTAATATTTTTGAAAATGTTTACATAAACAAAACTCAAAAATTTCAAATGCTAACCCATGTTATTTTGTATATCATCTTAAAGCTCTCGTTGAACTGAGCATATTTGTAATTTACACTCTTGCCGTATCTCTTTTGGTTTTGTAGTAATAACGGAAAAACTTTATTTCCCCATATAACTTGCATGTTAATTTAATGGTAAGGCAACAATGGAAGAAAAACTGCCTTACTATCATGTCCTGATTAATTAACATGCAAAACATATGGGAAAATGACATTTTTACGCTACTACTACAAAACAAAAAGAGATACGGCATTAGTGTAAATTACAAAGTTGCTCAGTTCAACGAGAGCTTCAAAATGATATACAAAATGACATGGGTTAGCATTTGAAATTTTTGAGTTTTGTTTATGTAAACATTTCCAAAAATATTAAATATTGGAAATTTTAGTTTTTTAATAAATGTGGTCTTGTGACATATCATTGTAAAGCTTAGCTCATTTCAAATAACTACTTTGAATCAGAAGTCATTTATGACAAATAATAAAAGAATTACAGGGTATTCCGTAAATTTTGATTTTGGCTACAAAAATGGACGCCATTTTGAAACGAAGAAAGATAACTAAATTCTGTTTTCACCAAAATGTTTCTATTAAATAGACCTTTCTAATGATGTATAATATGACATATGTTTGTATTTGAAATTTCCAAGATTCGAACCTGTGACCCCCAGTTTTTGGTACACCCTGTATTTATACAACGTTAAAAATATTTTTAAATTATTCCTTGGGGTCAATTTAGTGGGAAATAATTTTGTTTGAAGGATGTAGGGCAAAACGTTCGTCTTTAATCCATTTAGGACACCTTACGAGATTCACCCTGTATAATATTATACTTTTTAGCGAATTTCCCATAGGGAATAAGCTATTACCGTAGGTCTCATGGTAAGACCTAAGCCCGGGACCATGTTACTTTTTCGTTTTTAGGTGCCCAGAGACCAAAAATAATAGTCATTAAAATTTATATATACAGGGTGTCCAAAAAAAACGTTTACAGACTTTGGGATGTGATTCCTGATACAAAAGTAAAGAAAAAAGTTCCTATGAAGGTATGTCCGAAAATGCATATTTACCCAGATATCCGCCATTTTGTTTTTTCCACTTAATATTTTTTATTTCGGTGACGGATTGATCTAGGAACTTCATATTTGGCATGGATCTTTATAATACTAATGTCCATTTCCACAATAAAAATTATTTTTTTCCGATGCGTGTTTTCAAAATGGCGGCCATTTTAAATTTTTAAACTCAAATATCTCAAAAACGGTAAAATTTATAAAAATGTTACAAGACACAAAAAAGTTGACAAATTAAATTATCTAAACAGTAATACCAAGTTTGTAAGGAACCGAAAACAAATAACGGAGTTACTGTGGTTTTTATGCAGAAAAACACTGATTTTGCACTATGATTAATGCCAATTTAGGTTATTTTAAGAGAAAAATCCCAACAACTCCGTTATTTGTTGGCAGATCTTTACAAACTTGGTTTTGTTGTTTAGATAATTTAATTTGTCAACTGTTTTGTGTCTTGCAATATTTTTATAAAATT
Organism: Neoaliturus tenellus; assembly: GCA_030545055.2. Lineage (NCBI taxonomy): Eukaryota > Metazoa > Arthropoda > Insecta > Hemiptera > Cicadellidae > Neoaliturus > Neoaliturus tenellus. The sequence goes on from JAQYXR010000785.1 coordinate 34,964, forward strand.
TACCGTTTTTGAGATATTTGAGTTTAAAAATTTAAAATGGCCGCCATTTTGAAAATATGCATCGGAAAAAAATAATTTTTATTATGGAAATGGACATTAGTATTATAAAGATCCATGCCAAATATGAAGTTCCTAGATCAATCCGTCACCGAAATAAAAATTATTAAGTGGAAAAAACAAAATGGCGGATATCTGGGTAAATATGCATTTTCGGACATACCTTCATAGGAACTTTTTTCTTTACTTTTGTATCAGGAATCACATCCCAAAGTCTGTAAACGTTTTTTTTGGACACCCTGTATATATATATATATGTATGTATATATGTATATATATATGTATGTGTCCCTAGACACGATAACTCTCGTAAAAATGGTCCGATCGACACCAAATTTGGTAGAGATGTGTATTCCTACGTTTATTTGGATGAGTTCGTAAACCAGACATATCGAACTACCGGAAGGGGTAGTTTTGGGGGGTTTTGTACCCCAAAAATGGGTTTTTTGCATTTTTCATGCGTAATTTTAAAAAATTTAAAATTTTTATTTTGACCATTGGATTTAGCTAAAAACACACACAATTTAGTATTTTGAAGCTTTGCTCTATCTCCATTGGTTACCGAGATATTAAAGAGTCTAAAGACAGTACATTGTATTTTGGGGCTCCAATGTTAATGTTATGGAGAATAACAATGTGTTAATATTTCACTTATTAACCAATATTTTTGGATGAAACTTGGTATTCAGCTTCATTTGGTTAAGATTCATCTATTTATGGTGAAAAATCTACTTTTAGTGTTCCCCATGGCAGCATACCTGCATACTCTTTCCCTATATTTATCATAAGGAGAATAGACATTTATTTCCCTATTTATGGGCATGTGATGATATTTGGTTAACAGGTTTATCTTGCCAAAATTAAAATTACTAATTTGGAAATTCGCTGAGTACGCAGGTCTGCTGCGACGGGGAGTATTTTTTTATCTAGCTATAATGCTTAGATATACTTTATTGCTAGCTATTATTTTCATTATCTCAAAATAGACGTAACAAAATATAAAATTTTAACAAACTACTAATCTAATTTGTAGATTGTTGTATTTTTTCATTAATATTAACAATGCAAATGTCTTGAAATCATTTTACTTTATACTTTGTTTATAAAATTCTTGCACACCTTAAAGCAAAAAAAGAGTACTGAATAACAATAAAATCACATACATATTTTAATGTAAGCTATTATACCAAATAATTAGAAAATTATTTTAGTGTTTGAATACAACTAAATTTGTACATATTGAATACATTACAAGCATACCAATCAAAAACAAATATTTCATTATAATCATTTGAATTCATTTGAAATGTATAACGATTTAAGGAAATCTAATATATTTGGGTTTAACTTTTACAGATTGTTGTAAGCATCCCGTATCCATTTATTAATATCTCCGTACACAGTTTATATATGAGACCAACACCCGGTAGAGTGCACTTAGCTGTGACAGTATGTGGTGTAATCTAGCTTTTAGTGGGCTACACGCATTACTGCCGAGACATGCTTGGTTATTAGAGGCAATGTCATTTACAAAAAAAAAAAAAAAAAAAAAAAAAAAAAAAAAAAAAAAAAAACGTAGACCTTGGTACATTTGTAAGTTTAAATTTATCCTATTCTACTTTGAATAAATGGAAGAATGTGTGGAGGAATGAATGAATGAACGAATGAATTAATGAACAGATGAATGAAGGAACGAACGATCGAACGAAAGAATGGATGAAGAATGAAGAATGAACGATAGAACGAACGAAGGAAAGAATAGAGAATGAATGAATGAAAGAATGAATAAATGAATGAATTATTGAATAAAATTAAAGAATTAATGAGTCGAATGAAATGATAAAAAATAAAAGAATGAATGAATTAATGAATGAATTAAAGAATTAATTAAGTTAGGGGAACATGACCCTTTCTTACACTCAACCTGATACTACATAGTATATTTCTATACTGTGTCCTCTATTTTTAAATTTACAAGTTTTTCATTTTCTATCAATATGGGAACTAAATGACTATTTTATATAAATAGAAAAGTTAGGCTTGTGAGGAAACAGTATCGACTGACAATACATCTTAACTCTAGAAATATGGCACAAGATAACGACATCATAAAATACACATAATGGTTTACGAGGCAACAACAGTTAGCCCGGACAAGGGGCGGACCTTTGTTGTTTTATGTGTGTTGCATGGCCGCCAAGTGTTGGGAGGTGCAGTTGTTGGTTCGATGTTTAAACTATCACAACTAATACACGAGGTCTGGACGTCCAATCACTGAACTTGGGTTACTGTCAGGAGCACGAAGACAGGCTCCAAGTTGTAAGACTTAGTTTAAAATTCAATATATTTCTCATTATTGACTTCAATCTCTATAATTAGAAATTTTATGGTGTTAAAATAGATAAAAAGTTTTATGAATAAAATACCTTGATATACCGTAAGTCCATATGTATTCACATCTTTAATAAATGTTTTCATTTTACATAAATAGTTTCATTACACAGCCATCTACTTTCATATTCATAATAGAGTTAATTACAGTGATTTGACTTAAATCAAATGAGATTCATTGTAAGGCCTACTAAAAACAACTTAGAAATATATAATATTCATACACTTTAAAAACGGAAAATGAAAAACAACTATTATATAAATACAAGGTTTATCTTCAACAGTTAGAACATGAACTATAAAACTATAAAATATCAATACTTATATTATTTGGAACAAATCCCTACATTTTTCAATGGTTTTACTGTGGACAATACAAAAACTAAATGAACAATTAAAAACACACAAGAAGCCAATAAAATTTGAAAACTTACCAATAGATTCTCAGTAACAATTTTTCATTTACCTGCAAAAATAAAGAATATCTTATAAACATAACATTCAAATACAATTTTTTGATATAAATTACTCTAACATTTTAACAGGAATAAATTCTTTATTTTTTGTTCTAATACTGTCCTAAAATGAATAATAAATTATATAGTTGGACCATATATGGAGGAAAATTATTCTGAAGGTTTGAAATCAATTCAGCCGGATGTTAACGTGTCAGGGCCGGAAGCTCGACTGTGGGTCACGTGATGGCATAACCGTACACGAGAAGTTGCCTATACCTGGTAGGACTAGTCTGGCGGGAGTGCATATTATTCTACTGTGAGTCTTAAATGAAAAATATGTTTATTTGTATTAGTTTATTTAGCATGAACGCATGTGGATTCCATGTTGAATATGATATTCATTTTTTATCCTTTAAAAGTGAAACCAATTTTTACTTAACAATGAATAATTTTGATTAAAATAAAAATTTATATTTTTAATTATAATGTCACACAGGAATCGCTCATGCTGTATGAATCATAACTGCATAAAAGCTAAACGTCAGTAATGTGATTTCTTCGTCTTCATATTCAAGATTTTCACAAATTTAAATAAATCAACCGTTACGCATCATTTCCACATTAAAACTATGAACAAAAGGACAATGCAATATTTGTTGTAAAAGTTCCATAATTTTTTTAGTATTATAAACTTTAAAGACTGTTTTAGAATGATAGAATGGTGTGTTGATGTACCTTATGTGCTTGGCTGTTTTGAGCAGGAATTAAAATACCATTTAATAGTGATGTAAAAACTGCAAAACGGTTTACGGAGAGAGTTGATAATATAAGTATGACGATGGCTTGTTTATACTCTGTTCTAATGAACAGCCCTGACAGTTGGCTGGAAATCTATAGAACAACGAGAAAGAATAATAAATTGTTATATTTCATATGGATGTATGTAAAGATAAAAAAATGATACACTTAAATAGTGTATATCATACATAATAAAAAAAGGTGTGATTCGTAATTGACCATATTTCTATATACATACAAATCTTATATGTTAATTATTAGGAATTCAAGTTTTACTGTTATACGCAATGCACTAACCATATTCAAAACAAATTTCACGCGCAAACCGAAAGTCAGAATCCTACTTAATATTGAATAGTGACCGAAATTGTGATTTATTGAACTGCTTTAAGAAATATATTCTGGCATAAGGTAAAGCAATAATATGCAATTAATATGCATTTTAATTAAATTTTCATTATGTTATTTAAATAATTTTAGTAACTTATCAGCACTTTTGTTTTTAAGGATTCGTCACTAAAAATAACCTTAAGATTATGCAAATTGACATACGAATAGCTCATTAAAGATGAAACTCAACATACACATCTTTGAAAATTACACATCTGAAATTATTGTCTCACATCATAATGTTAATATGTTTATGTCTATTTAATGAATCTGCAATTAAAAATTGTTTTCATAATAATACCGGGTTTCCAAAACCACTCGTACACCCCTTTTAGAACAGAATTAATGTTTCTCACAAACTAATAGTGCCGTTATATCTCAACCGGTTACTCTATTGTTTGAATCTGATTTTAATCAGTGGTAAGAACTGTTTCTCTTAAAAATACTGTTTTTGGGACTATTGACTGCTAAAACTACGTTTGTGATAAAATATTACACGTTCTGTAACTAAGTGCATACAATTCTTGAGAGTTTTTTCCCAATTGTTAAAATTTTCTCATGTCATTGCAATTTTGTATAAAAAAGAATTTTATTTTATTATTGTATAGTTTGTAAAAGAAGTGACCTTTCCAGACCAGAAGTCACAAATTGTAAATAGAATCCGCTTTTATTGCGTTTTTGGATTCTATACGTAAGGAAATTTTAAATTTAATCCATGCAACTTATCCTAACGGTTTAGGAGATAGTGTTGGTTAAAGTTTATTTTTTTCCATAACAATAATATTGGGAAAATTTAAAATAAATTATATCCGAAACTTTTACTTACAACAGAGTTGTAAAAGCATAAAAATGTCATAGAACTTCATTTTAAATAATTTTCTATCATAAAATATCAATTAACACATAAATTCAAATATTAAATACATTTTCAATATCTCCACCATATTGTAAATATTAGGAGTAAAAATATAGTTACTCATGAAAAAATAGTTTATAATAGAAAGGTATTTAAAAGGATAGTGTAAGACATTTCATACTTTAACATGTTTGTTAATGAAAAGCTTTCATTGAAAACGCATGTAAAAATAGGACAAAAAATGTTAAGAAAAAATTGTGGTTTGTATAAAAAAATAGCTCTTTAGGATTATTGTTCTTTTTATGTTGTTCAAGATTAGGGGTTTATAGACTAATTATTTGTCTGTCTGGATAGGTTACTTCTGGTACACTCTGTACATCGAAATTTATGTCAATCAATAATGCGTAAACTGTTTACCTGTGATGGTATGATTTTGTTTTTGGGTGGTTTTAATTCTGTTAATTTTATTCAGTAATAGATAAAGTGATTGTAAATGATTTAGTATTTTACGATAATACAAAGCAATAGAAGTTATAATTTTGGTATTATAACTTTTAGTATTCACATAAATAGGTTATATCTTAACATGTGCACACTCTAAGTTCCAAGTGAAGTGATAGTATGTCTTAGTGGGAAAACAAAGTTTAGAGCAGCTCTTAAAGGGCAATATGTTGAGGAGGCCCTATCATCTTACCAACTCCCGTCGAACGACACTTAAAAGGGTTCAAATTAACCTTATATCATATTACTAAGTACGAGTAACATTATTTTCTGGTATTATAATGAAGCATGTTCAATCAATTTACAATAGGTTTATGTCAATACAACATTCATAAATATTAAAACAACCAGGGAGTACAAATGAATTAGAAAAGTATTACTAACAGTAAAATAATATTTATCTATTTATATTGTACATGAATAAATATTGTAATTTAAAAATCTGAAATTATAAACCAAATTTTTTTATTAGGACTCAATAATTTTTTTGAAAGTAACTTTAATCATACAGTTTGAAAGTAATACTTTATCTTTGATGCACTTTTGAATAGACATAAGGTTTTGACACACATTAAGATACATAACATGCATATGTTTGTTATATCACACAATATATACCTACATATATGTATATAAATATATATACAAATCGAAAATTAAGTTTATATAAATATACACAATCAATTCCAAAAGCATATCACTGTATTTAAATGTGTGTTTTGTCATTCACCAATGAAGTTTATTGAATATTAAGATGCAAATTTTTCTAAAATAGAAATACATAAAAAATAATTGGTTTACTAATATTTTTATTATTTACCTAAAACAAATTGTGATAGAAGTTTTCATTTAATTTAACTTATCAACCTATTAATTGCATTTTTACTAACAGTAGAAATAACATTTGAAAGTAGCTAACAATTTAATAAAATGATAAATTTTTTAAATGAATAAAAATTAATAATGTGTGATGTATTATATCAAGTACAAACGTATCAGCGCACTGAGTTTGTAATACATAATTTACGTAATACTAAATACGTAATACGTATAATACGTAATACTAAATAGCAAAAAGATAATCTGTGAATTGAAGTTAGGGTATATGCTGACGTTTCAGCACTGTCAGTCACAATTGTTACAAATCTCTGCACACAATGCAAATCAGCCACTAGAATTTCCAGCATTTATTGAGAGATTAGCGTCGCTCAGTCCTGCCTCATCCCCTTTATTGCCCCTTTATTGCTCCTGCTTCTCTCGCAAATGTTCTATTCTCTCGCCGATCAACTATTTTCTATAATCCGCTAGCAATAAGTAATCTATTACATATTGTTATATGATTTGAAATATAAATAGAATGTATAATAAAGCATTATGTCTGATTAATATTTCTATATAAATTTTAAGTTTTAAAATTTGTTACATCTTTTTATTTTAGTGTGAAATAAAAGAAATTAGCATTTTTATTATTAGTGCAGTAGAAGTTTAATATCATGATATCCTTTAGTTTTGTAAATAACTTGAAGTGAATATTAAGTTTTTTCCAAGTAGGGTAATTTGTTTTGATTGATTTTCATTCTCTTTTAATAAGAAAATTTGTCCTTATTAATTTTTGTAAAGCATTAGCATAATCATAATATTTTATAATGTTTTGTAAATATAGAATTGTATTTTTACTAGAGGTTTCCATTTGTCAAGACTCTAGTATTAACACTTATACAAATACGCCAATATTATAATTTTGATCATTACTAAAATGGTAGATACTCAAACTTGTAGTATTTAGTTCCATAAACTAAAATTAATCTTTAAAAGCATTTAAATTTTAACTATGCATACCAAAATCTGTTAATATTTATTTACTTACAGTCTATGGATTTTCAGCATTTTTCTTTAGCAAGAATATGACCTACACCCTCTTATCTTCATTCCCAAAAGAATGAAATTGTTGTAGATTAAATTTAACTGGTAGGAGCATAATTTTTAATACACTTCTGAGTAAATATCATCTATTTATTATGGCATGAAGCAGTTGCCTCTCATAATATGTTACTCATGTAATCTTTTACATGAATAGGTTGAAATTTAATTATACTCCGTGTTCCTGGTAACGACTTTATAAACGAATTTATATATCAATCTCACTATCATGCTACTGAATATTACACTTAAAAAGAGGTATCCATATTGATAACTAAAAAATATTCAATGGCACCATAACAATAGATAGTAAGTTTTAATAACCGGGCTTAACAATAAGTAAAGAAAATTACTTTAGTAAGATATATTTAAATAAAATATGTATTTAATATGAAATTTGGTATATGTATTTTTCTTAGGTTACCGATACTACAAGTCATTGATGGTATTAGTCCAGAGCAATTGCAATTATAGTCCCAATACAACCTTAAATATATTTTTTTGTAAGTCTGAGGTTCACAAATGTCGTATAGTAATAATATACAGCGTTTTTTCTTGTTTAGTAAAGATATTATTCTACAATGAAGTGTATTATATGTTTAAGGATCATTAAATTTTACAAAGTAAAATTCAAGGAAGAACCTTGTATTTAGAAAATACTTGTTAATTAGGTTGTACGTTATTTTGGAGGTCACATATTAATACATTACTCCCACAGTAAAACCATAATTAAATTGTTAAATTGCAAAATAAAAAGTATAATGGAGGATAAATAAAAGTTACAAACTATATTGTTATATCCTGGAGAAAACATTAGGGACTAAAAGTTTTGCATTTCATTGTTAAAGTTTAGTTTAGTTTTGGACGGCCGGAAATTGAGAAATTAGAGAGACTCGTGACTCAACTTTGAAATCATATGTCTCCCTTCTGCATCTCTTTAGCTCGAGTGCATTCTTAGTATTTAGATGCAATCCAGTGTAAAATTAAAATATACTCTAATCTCTTTGGAAAAAGAAACTCTATTATTCATAACACTAATTGCTAACAATTTGAAATTGTTCGATACATCAACAGTTAAGGCATGAATATACGCTAGAAGATTAATTTAAAGTACCGTATGTAATAATAAAGATTTGTTATAAAATTTAACCATTGGAAACTTCCAAATAGATTTTATTTTAAATTTAAATTAATCCCTATGTTCTGTACTGTATCATGTGTACTGTGTCATCTGTTTTAACCATTATTTAATACATGTATTGTTTTTGTTTACATTAACTCAAGTCAGTTTCATTTTCACCTATGAACTAATGAATCCAGTCATAATTTAATATTGTGAATGAAATCGCCCAAATATGACCAACATAATTCATAACACCCAAATGTCAAGGAATTTTCTCATTCGCCGATGAAAATATTTGTATTTTAATGATTATGATACTTAAAATAAAATAACATTTTGCAATATACAGTAATTAATAATTTACTTTGTGCTGCTTAACCTTTGAAAAAAATGGGCAGTAACAGTTTAACTGGCTTTGAACAACACAAATATATATCATTGAAAGGTTTCCATGAATAAAACTAACGGAAAATAAAAAAACACATCTTTACATTTTTCCCCTTTTTTTATCAGTGTACTCTGGAGTGTAGGAGGGAGAAGTAGTTGGGTGTAGGGATAATGTCACAGGTGGAATACCAAAGTTGCAAGTGGCTCTTGAAGAGCAATATGTGTAGGTCCTATCAGCTTACCAACTCCATTACTCCACACTAAGGTTGGTTTGAGTTTTCTCATTACGTTACTAACTAATATTGATATGAATGCTGTTATTTTGCCTCGTCTAAACATAAACCATCAGTTCGTTAAAAAACAAAAGTAAAATCTTAAGATATTATGATATAAAGAAACTTTAACTATATAGTGTGTACATTTAGATTGTATAGAACTAAAAGTGCATACAAAAGTATAGTAATACATGGATAAAAATAGGTCAGCTTAAGTATTTATTGTGCGGTTATCAAAGTTTAATCCTGCCACATTGGAAATTTTGTCATCTGTTATTGCTTCTGTCATAAGATTGCTGATTTTGGGTCGGTAAATGTCTTGGATTCTGTTTGGACGTACTCACTATCGTAGTTTGATATAATATTACTCGAGAGTGTATGGGGATAAAGTGGTTGAGTGTTGTGATAATGTCAAGGGTGGAGTACCAAAGTTCCAAGTAGCTCTTAACGGGCAATATGTGTAGGTCCTATCAGCTTACCAACTCCCATTACTCCACACTTAAGTTGGTTTGGTTTCCCTTATCACTTTACTAAGTAATATTGGGATGTATTTGTTGTTTTAGAAAAGAGCTTTTGCTAAACCCAAATTAATAGATAAATGCTAGGTAGTTGCTAAAACCATAACTAAAAAGAGTGAGTGAAACTATTACTAGTGTTTTCAAATTGTAGTAGTTGATGTTTAATTATTATAAATGTATGAAGTTAAGTGTAAATGAATTAGCACATATTTACATAGATAAATGCTAGGTAGTTTGCTAAAACCATAACTAAAAAAGAATGAGTGAAACTATTACTAGTGTTTTCAAATTGTAGTAGTTGATGTTTAATTATTATAAATGTATGAAGTTAAGTGTAAATGAATTAGCACATATTTACATAGATAAATGCTAGGTAGTTTGCTAAAACCATAACTAAAAAAGAATGAGTGAAACTAATACTAGTGTTTTCAAATTGTAATAGTTGATGTTTAATTATTATAAATGTATGAAGCTAAGTGTAAATGAATTAGTACATTACCTTGTAATAGTACATACTATGATCAATAACAGGTATATAAAATATTTAGTCAAAAATGATAAATTTTATCACTTTTTAAATACAATTTAGAAGAACAATAGGCCTACTCTAGCATTTGTTGTGAGATTATCAACTTTCAATCCTGTCATATCGGTCGTTTTGGCGTATTTTATTGCTTCTGTCATAAACGTGCTGATTGACAATCCACACAATCGTCAAACCCACCATTATAAGTGGCTTATAAGTGGCATTTATAAGTGGCTTATAAATAACTTACTTTTTATATTGGCCATTGTAATTTGAATATATTTTTCTATTATATACTTATAATTATGGCGGGAAATAAAATTTAAAGTTATTAATAAAACATTCTTAAGATTTTACTTTGATGTTACATTGGAAGATTGACTTTAATTTTGTTCTACTTTTATTTGGTCAAACTCTGGGTAGAAAAGCCTTATTAATGATGGGTGGGTAAGTCGATGCTAATTTCAACCTTTAGTAACCAGAATGTAAATAACCTCCAATTACATTACTTTACTTAAACTATATACTTTTCCCCATTATCTGTATTCAATTTGATACAACCAAAATTGGAAGAAAAATATAGATTTTAATCACTCGCTGCAATTCCTCGAATAATAAGCCCATCCATGACCAAGTCTTGATGACTACGTTGGAAAATCTTAACTGTTGTTACTTGAAATTTGGAATACTCGAAAAAATAGACCTAATAAAAAAACGTTGCACTAAATTTATTAAGCTAAATAACAAGGGTTTTACCTACTAATAATTTTTACTCGACTGAATGTTTCTAAATATACAAGTTGGATTGTCCTTGGTATTTTTGTTGAGTAGTGGGAGGTCCAGGCATTAGGGCCTGATGTGGACACGGTTTACAAGGGAAGATTATGTGGCCGCCCTTTACATCAACCCCTCTGTGAAGCTCCACCGCACTCTGTTGTCGTAGGATTATATTTAAACCTACCTTAGATGATATAATATGTTTTAATAAGATTAAACACTGTTAAACAAGGAAATTTGATGACTTTTTAAGATTTTATTTGATTATTTAAAAGGCTTTAAATTAATAGAGGAGATTCTATATTAACCATATTTTACCAAATAAAGTAATCACATATACCCCACATATAAAATGACATACCAAATAGACACAAAAGGACAAATAGCTGGTACTAATATTGTAAAACAATTCGTACATTAATGTTATAAAAATAAAAGTCTCCCATACATTAATAGATCTGTACACGTGTATATTTTATTTATTTGTATTTAATAAAATTTTAACTACTTACTAAATTGTTAAAACTTTTAATTATTTTGTATGTCCAGTCATATATTTAAATTGAAATTAAATTTGTTTTGAGATAACTGCATAATCAATCGACATTTTATAATGATGAAAAGTACAACTGGACAATATACTTTTAATTTGTAAAGTAAGTAGTTGCTTTCTAAAATTAATATGAATACTCATTAACTCTGTCAATATAATTTGGTTGAAGTAGTTAAAATGCGATAATCAGTAACTAAATGCCAGTTTATATATCAAATCTATGTACACCCAAAACAATAGGGTGAAACACACCTTTAGACAGTTGATCTGATATTTCTAATGGGCCGATTTACCAAAACAAACTTGTTTGGTCCTGTATTAGCATGTTATATTTGCATTTCAAAATATTTTCGTTAAATTGGTCGAAAATGAAAAAAAACCAAAACATTCATGTGGAGGTTTAATATGGGTAAAAAGTCAATTTTTTTCGATCTTTCGATCCTTTTGACAGTTCGTCTGAGATTTCCACTGAACCGGTTTACATGCAATTCGTACCAAGTAAAAATTAAGTTTTTCCATATCACAAGGTTTTATTTACTTTAAATTTATCTTACTCTATTAAATTACCAAAGTCTACATTCCAAACCTTTTCAATTAATTCATTTAACAGGCTTTCAATCAGCTGATTGTATATACACGAGGTATTTTTGTCTAAAACAGTAAAAAATCAAAAGCGCAAGAAGAATTTGGTTTACTATGGACCAGTAACTAATAATGTAAATAATTCAAACGAATTATTAATAAAATGGAAGAATATTTAGTTTTATACGCTTTAAACTGAACCATTTTATTGTTAGATGGTAGATAAAAATGTAATAAATAATTTGTATTGTTAAACTTAACCATTTATATCACATGATCAATTGAAACGGAATTACAATTTTGAAATTGCATACTATACATGTTTTGTACCATGTTTTTGCCTGGCGGTCCACTCGATCACCACGGATAGAGCTGTTTCCGTTGAGTATCGACGAGCAACGACTTGTCTCTTATGATTTTATTACTGTAGTGACATAAAATGCCGATACGGTAGCGGCCGTAGCTCAGTGGTAGAGCTCTTGGTTATCACCCAGCGGGCCTGGGTTCAAATCTCGGCTCGGCGACAAAAAGATCGTTAGGCCGCTCCAGTGGTTTGGAAGTCAAGTTAAGCCGTTGGTCCACCTGCATAGAAAACAAAAAAGTGCATGCATTTCAGGCGAGGAGAACTATCATTTAATTGCTGATCTCCCTCCACTAAAAGCCATACTATTATTTATTTTATTATTGGCATAAGATGTGATTTATTTTAAATATATCTATTAATAATATCATACTATTACATATTGCAAATATTTTAATTTATTTATTAATTTTTATGATTCAGATTGACGTTGGTTGCTGAAGAGTATGAAACCAGTTGACTGGAGTCAGCCCAGACACGATATTCACCGCACGAGCTCCCACGGCGTGTCTACAAGTTGGCGTGTTATTGGCTAAGCCGCTACTGTACTGTTGGCTTGGGAAAAGTATTTGAGTGTTCCACAATTAGGATTATTTGGATCAAATTACATTTTTTGAGATAGCAAAATATAATTTGAAATAATGATATGAAAGTAATAATAGATCGTTGATAAAAATTACAATCTAATTTGTAATTTCATTTATTTAATATTTATTCGAAAATTTGGATTTTTATCAGTAAAAAAATCTTTCTTTTTCTACATTATGGGGAAAAAGATAGTTTGACAGAAGATAATATAGAACTAAACACGCAATAAAGGATATGTATTCCTATCAAAATTATTATATTAAATAAGATTTGTAAAAATAATAAGTATCTGTTGCAAGAAAGATAAAAATTTAATTCGATTGAATGGTAACACTGTTTTAATACGTTTCTATTGTTGAGCTTTTTATTTATTTATTTATTTATTTTAAAATACAAGCAATAGAAGTGTTGCCTTACGATTCTTATGAGGGAAAATTAACTTAAATTATCCCTAGCTCAACCTAATAGTTAGATTTAAGGAATAATTTCATCGTATGTAAAAAGGACTTGAAATTGGGTGTGCAATAAAAAATTTTATATCAATTTGGGATTTTAATTACCAACCTTCAGGTTATGTTCCATAATAAAGCAATCGGGCTATATCAACACTTAATATCATTGCTATAAATAGAATAGAAATCAATATAAACTACAAAGTAACTTTTTTTAGTTCCTTTTATGTTTTTTTTTTCAAATAATACAAATAGTACACTTAGATTAATCATCGTTTTTAATCATATAAATATATGTTGTTCTGCGAGTAGGGGAAAAGTCGCCCAACATTTAAATAGCCAAGTTCTTAATAAATTGCTTAGCTAGTGAATTAGAAAAAAGGGTTTTTGATGGTTAAAAATAACATTAAGGAAAGAAAACGCTAACTTTCAAACTCATTAATGAACGTGATGTGCTTCATGTCGTTTGTGTCGTTATTATTTGTGTCGTTTGCGTAAAATTCTACGCAAAACCCTCGTTTATTTTAACAAACAGGCAATCAAATAAAAATGAATACTAATCGTGTTTATTACTCAGTTCATATTACACGTTCGGATCAATTAAATAGAAATCTCGTTTTAATTAACCCAATTGAAACAAGAACTTCGAGAGTTAAATCAATTAAACGATTTTGTAAATACCTTTTATGATTTCCAATTGGTTCTCTTTGAGCGTTAGATTATGTCAGTTATAAAAATAACCAAATGAGCTGTTTATGACATGGTAAAAACTGTTTTTATTGCAATTTAATTTTCACAAGCAATTAAAAAAAATATATAAATAAAAATAATAAGAGAAATATAGTTTATTCATTTTTTAAGAACCTGTTATGGTGAAACGCAATAAAAACGTTTAATTTTACTTTGAAATAATAATTAAACTCTTCAACTCTTAACTAAAGCAAGACTTTACTAGACATTTTACATACAGAGAACTTTTTAAACATATGTGTACATTTTTATTTTTAATTAAGAGATCCGTTAAATATAAATAACTAAAATGAAATAATTATTTACTGCTGAATAGTTGAAAGACAAACATAAAATACCAGACAAATAAAATAACTATAAATTGATAAACACGTTTGGAATTTATTTAATTTATATATTCATAGTTTCAGCCTACAATTTTGGATCATTTGTTGAATACAAGGCACTTCCGGTCGACACCCGATGTCCGGTAGAACTTAATTTCCGGTTTGCGTGTGCAACTCGTTTTAAAGTGGTTTAGGGCTTCGAATATACCACTAAAAGCTAGAATTAATGGATTGATACAAAAGTATCATCTATACCCTTAATTTTTCTCTTTTGTATATTTAAAATAAAGATTCAGTTCCTAACCTTATTTCGCAATCAATAACCGTAGGAATGATTGAATTGAATTACTTGTTGAATTAATAAATATCTCATAAAAGGTAGCCTATAACTGGTTACACATATAAAACTTAACATTGGATTAAGTTATACAACATAAGTATAAAATATTAAGTTTAAGATATTAATAAAATTAAAAAAATAAATTATTAAAAGGATTACATTTGTTTTTTATCAAACAACAACATATCACAACTTAATACATCTCCAAATATACAAGTATTAGTGTAATAAACACAGCTAAATCTAACACACATATAATAATTCAAAATAAAAAATAAATAAATAAATAAATAAAACGCAGTATTATACACCCAGGTTTATATCCACGATGGAACTTATCGTCTCGGCCTGCGACCAGTCTATGCCGCGAAGGAAACCCCGACGCGACAAACAACCCGTTTACTGGTGGACTGAAGAGATTGCGGAACTCAGGAGAACATGTTTAAGAACTAGACGAGCCGCCACTAGAGCGAGAATTCCCGCAGACAGAGTTCGTAAGTCGGAGGCCTATAAAGCTGCGAGAAAATCTCTCCGCCAGGCGATCAACAGGAGCAAGGCGAATAGCTGGAGGAGACTTCGTGACGACGTTGATTCCGAGCCGTGGGGCCTGGGTTACAAACTTGTAACACAGAAACTCGGCGCCCGCTCTCCACCTTCCATCATGGAGGGCGCCACCATGGGGAGGATCGTCGCTGCGTTGTTTCCTGAACATCCACAGCGACCGCCGGTTGACTTCGGACGGGTAGAGGACGTTCCACTTTTCACTTTCGAGGAGCTGGAAACCTCCGTTCTCTCCCTGAAGAGCAACAAGGCTCCTGGCCCGGATGGGATTCCCAGTGAGGCTTTAAAGAAAGTATTTTTAATCAACGCTGACTTGTTGTTGAGAATGTACAATGCCTGTTTGGTAGAAGGGGTGTTTCCGGCTCCCTGGAAAACAGCCAGGCTTGTACTGATCAGCAAGGGCAAAGGTGATCCCGAGCTGCCGTCGTCCCACAGGCCTCTCTGCATGTTGGACACGGCTGGGAAGCTGTTCGAGAAGCTGATCCGTTCCCGCCTGACTTCTGCCGTGGAAGCTGCCGGGGACTTATGCCCCCGTCAGTACGGCTTCAGAAAGGGACGGTCAACGATCGACGCTGTCACCGAAGTTCAGAGAGCTGTGGAGAGAGCCGAGAGCCACAACCATTTCTCCCGCCGAGTAGTGCTTCTTGTTACGCTTGATGTCAAGAATGCCTTCAACTCGGCGAGGTGGGTCGATATGTTGGATGCGCTTCGCAACACCTTTCGTATTCCTGCATATCTGTTGCGGCTCGTCGAGGATTATCTACGCTCTCGAAGCCTGATTTATGACACGAGGGACGGAACGCGGACGATGGAAGTCACTTCTGGTGCCGCACAAGGTTCAATACTCGGCCCGGATCTCTGGAACGTTGCCTATGACAGCCTCCTGAGGTCCGAGATGCCTGAGGAAACCACTTTGGTTGGGTACGCCGATGACGTCGCAGCTCTCATTGCTGCACGCAACGTTGAGCTGGCCCAACTGAAGTTGAACCGAGTTATGCGGGTGGTCAACAACTGGATGTCCGATCACGGTCTCTCACTTGCTCTCAGTAAGACGGAGATCGTGATTCTTACGAAGAAGAGGATCGACACCGTCGTCCCGTTTCGAGTGGGAAGGGAGGTGGTCACATCAACTCGTGCCGCCAAATACCTCGGGGTTATGGTGGACACCAAGTTAAGCTGGAGGGATCAGATCTTCCGTACAGCGGACAAGGCCGCTAAGGTAGTGACTTACCTTAGTAGGCTGATGGCCAATGTCGGGGGTCCCCGATCCAGCAGAAGACGTCTGTTGATGTCCGCGGTCCAGTCCGTGCTTCTTTACGGGGCAGAGGTGTGGGCAGGTGCTCTAGATAAGGAGTGCTACAGGTTGCGACTCGCCCGGGTTCAGCGTCAAGCTGCGCTCCGGGTGTGTTCCGCCTACCGGACAGTGTCCGAGCCTGCCGTCCTGGTGGTCGCCGGAGTCATCCCTGTCAAGCTCTTGGCAGGGGAGAGGAAAGCGATTTATCAGAGACAAGGCGAGATCGGCAAGGACACGGCAAGAACAGAAGAGCGCTCCCGAACCTACCAGCAGTGGCAACACAGCTGGGAGCACGACACCCGAGGACGATGGACTGCGCGACTTATCAAGCAGGTCCAACCATGGGTGGAACGGCGGCATGGGGAGGTGGACTACTACCTGACCCAATTTTTGACAGGTCACGGCTATTTTCGGTCGTACCTGAACCGTATGGGAAAGACCGGTTCACCGGACTGCATTTATTGCCCGGGTGTTCCCGACGATGCGGAACACACATTCTTCCGCTGTCCCCGTTGGGAAGGGCCCCGCCTGGAGGCCACACAAATCTTTGGTGCATTTTCGGTGGACTCGGTCTGCCAAAAGATTTTGGAGGATGAGGGCAACTGGGATTGTTTGTCACAGTTCGTCCGGGGCATCCTCCTGGAAAAGAAAACCGATCTGGACCGTGAAGTGGCCCAGATCCCTTGATCGAGCGGCTGGATAAGGAGCGAGCCCCACGGGCGTAAGCCAAATTTAGGCCTAGCCTGACGTAATGTGACAAACAATTCCAGGTTAGATTCCTAAAGAGTAGAGGAGGTTTTTTAGTGGGTAAACTCGTTTTTAGGGGAGCCCCACACTACAGGCTGGCCACCTGTGTGCGTAATGCATTTTTCCGCCTCTCCCTCAAAAAAAAAAAAAAAAAAAAAAAAAAAAAAAAATACACCCAGGTTTAAATAAAAATACTGTAAAGCTGGTTTTTAACAAATCTCTTCAAACAATGCAAATCAGCCACTAGGTTTTCAGCGGTTATTGAGATATTAGCGTACGTTTATACAAAGTACATCGCTCTTTATTGCTGTAACTATAAACGATTTATAATTGTGTATAGACAAATTACATGTCGCAGACTATAAGGTAATTTTAAACATTTTTATAACCTTTTATCTTATTTTCATAGTTTTAATTAATATTTCACAAGTAACTAACCGTATAAGAAATGTTAATGCGAATAACTTTACACTATTGAATGCCAATTCAAATTCGCTTAACGCAACTCATGAGTATGGTATAGTAATTATTAAGTTAAGTAGATGTGCACTGAAAACCTTGGTCAACAATCCTATTAAACATCTTTTGAAACGGAAACATTTATGGTAAATATATGACTTATGTTATTAATCCAATAACGAAAGAACTCCATTTTTCGGTATATTCTACGTTTTAAAAGAGGATATATGTATTGGTTATAATTTATTTACATGTAAAATTTCCTTTGTTATTTAAAGGGTTCAAAAATAACCATTCTTATAACACCAGACATAAGCATAAAAAGGTGATCTCTGGCCATAAATTAACATTTTTCACTAAGAAAACCTCCTATGCTGGAATAGATTTTTTTTTAATTTGTGCCAAAAGAAATAACAAATATTGAAGAAAACAAAAAATAAAAAAATAAACGAAAGGAATTCTTATTAGAAAAAGCCTTTTATTCCATAGAAGAATTCTGTAATTTTTCTTATATTGAAAATGTATAGTTTATTTTGTTTTATTTATGTGAAAAGTATAATTATGTACCGTAGCTTAAGCATGGAAATTATTTATCCAACATTGACACTATTTATTGTACATCTGTGCATGGAATGAATAAAGACTTTTTGATTTGATTTGATTTGAGGGTAAATAAATATTTTTCCAAACCATTGTATATTTATGGCATAGATTTTATTAAATATAATTTTTTAATTCAATGATTAGAAAAAGTAGACCTACAAACAGTCAATCAATCTAAATATCTCATAAGTAATTTAATAAGAATTGATTATAGTTATGATTATTGAATTAAATACTGTAATGTAATTTGTTATTAGATTGAATTGGATTGCTGTGAATAATTAGTTTATAATGTATTGTTGCTCAATAACACATGATTATGTTTACATCATTTGTCAATTTACCTCCCTGCTTTGAAATAAAACAATAAAAAACTCTTTATATTAAAGAATACCATGTTTTCCAATCTATTGTTTAATTTTTTGAAAGTCATTTCCAAACATTTCTGTTGTTTTTCTGCTAATGAAAGAAATAGAATTATTTTAGTGTTATTTTCTACAAATATTTCTAGAAACTAACATTAATTAAAATTATATGTAAACAGAATAATCCTCGAAATCTTTAGGTGAATTTCCATTATAGATATAGTGGCGGATGTGAGTAGAGTTAGACAAAAGTAATGTAGATTGTGGGGAAGGTAAGTGTAGTAATGTGGTCTGATGAGGAGAGGGTCGCAGTTTATACGGCTGGGTTATGTGTCTACACTTTTCACATATTTGACCCTTTAAACAGCTCCTGATAGCCGTATTAATGATGATGTTATCATTATTTAGCTAACAATGCAATAGGTATAAATTTATTTTATTGAAAGGAAATTAATTACCGAATATTGAAGCCTCTGAACGATGAAATAGGCCTATATGTAGTAACCTCGCTCAGATAAAACAGCTATCATAACGCATTCAAGTTTTGATAGTGATTGAAGACTGAAAGATCCTTATAATAAATATTAATTAACCTGAAAACTACAAAAATAAATAAACTAAATAACGAGTTTTAATATTTTAAATCTTGTTTTCTTTTTTGTTAAAGAGCTTATTATTTAAATTCATTTGTATAACTATTTCTATTGATTCCTGTAAAGGCGTCAAATCATACAACGACTACTGCAAAATTTAATATTTGTCTAACAAAATATACATATAGTTTCATGTTATAATGTATACTGATAGAATAGTTTTATATTAATAAATATGAACGAAGCACAACACATAACAAGATATAAATAAGTATTTCTACCTCAGGCTGATACAACACACGAGGGCATCGTCCACAGCCCTTGGTTTACTGCCCCATACATCCTCCACTGTCTTTTATTGCAGGTCTGAGTTCAAACTTGTTTAAAAAAATTAAAATATAAGAAATATTTCTTCTATACATCCATACAATAATAACGTAAAAAATAATATGACTTACTAATGAGTTTTAATTTATATTTTCTGTGTAATATAACAAACAACAGATATGTAATATTTTGAAAATTTTTGTTTTTAGATTTCTGATATCAAATATTGTGACATACTAAATATCTTAATAACTTACATTTTAAATATTTTTTAATGTTTTTTATTGCTTTGTACGCTTAAAAAATATTCTGGAATGAGTACAGTTTACGATAAGTTGTTTATATCGTTGTATATAAGTTTAATAAGTTGTTTTATAAGCTGTTTAATATAGCGAGTGTTATATTAAATAAAAGTGATAAATTTTTTTGGAGGGTGGCGAAACGTTTTTAAATAGGCTGATGTAGTCACAATAATATTAAACATAGCATGTTATATACTACTTACTGAACGTATATTATTGAATAATAATAAATAGGAAAAAGATCATTATATAAAGAACACTTTATGTGAATGAATATGTATATTAATTGGTTCTGGAATGTATTCCATCGTTAAATTTGAAGATTACGATATGTTGACCACATAAAAAAGAGAGAGTTAATAAAGGTTTTGAAAATAATTATTCTTTATTGAATACATACATATTTTACTACAAAAACACCTTCTAAGATGTATTAATAGGGACAAACAGAACATGTGGTCTAAATATTGATAAATAAATTAGAGAACCATATGGATTTGTCAATAAAAATTAATCCAGATTTTTACGTTCATACAATAAATATAATGTACTTATTTTAGATAATGGTTTGATTTCTAATGAAGAATATTATCTTTCACTGAAATTGTTAATGTGAAAGGTTTCTTACACTTTTACCGCTTTTACATAGATACCACAGCAATTCTATTTTACTGTGAATCATCTTGATGGGATTATTAATTTTAATTAGACAACAATACGTTCAATAAATAATTAAAATAGTAACCACTAGATTATAATTTTGCCTTAAGTCTTGGAACAATTAAGGACTATTAAACGATCCATAGAATGAAAAGAAATGAAAAAAAAACATCAACAATAGTTACTTTGTCAGCACCCTTGAAAATTGAACGTTGATCAAATAAATATTAAAATCGGATTTGAAAGATATATTTATTATAATCTGACTTACATAATGGAAGAACCACAATAATTATGAAAACAAATTGAAAGAACCAGTATTCATTAGGCCTATATGAGTTTAACGGCGATCCTTGTAAACATTTTACGACGACAAACAGATGTAAAGTGACGCTTCCGCCCTTGAGCAACCTTCGTAATTTGATAGTATATGACCTTCAAAAATACTGTTAAACCAGAATATTTCTGTTACTAAGATTATACCGTTTAAAACCATGAAATTTTAAAACTATTTCTACACTTGATTTACTAATTGTATTTATTTTTTTAATTGTATCTACATAACAGGGAGTAACAAAGTCATATTGTGAGGTGTGTCCATACATGGTAGGCCCTATGTGTTCAGTCGATGTAACAAAAATTTATACTATAAATAAAAAAAAAAATAGCTTTTTATGTATTAGGATACGTAGACACAGTCTATGAAGGTCTTTTTATTGTAAGACTGTTAAAAATATTATAGAATATTTAAGTGTAATCTAGTATTAAGATGAACTAAGTTAAAATTGTGCACTTAATTTTTTATCTAAAATCAATAATTTATTAACTATATATCAACATTAATAATTGCATTACATTAAGTCTTTAGTATACTTTACTAAGCTTTGCTTGTACATTCAACTTAAAGTAACTTATAAAACTATAAAACCATTATATAAAGCACCGATCGGTCAATTTGCATACGTGATTCCCTAGAAGAATTCAGAAAATTCGGGTTCTAGAATTTTATAGCGTAT